>VRMD01003837.1:0-10178 GCA_009872375.1 Sminthurides bifidus | reverse complement strand
GTAATATTGCGCTGTTGCTGCTAATGAAAAGAATAAATGTACTGCTTCGCACATACAAGTAATACAATTAGCTGTCACTCAAGAGCTCATTGATCCCTGATTTGGGTACTGAATGTAATCCTAATGGGGGATGGAAGCCGGGCTTTGTGTCTTACTGTTTCTTCGTCACATTTTGTTGCAGTAGGAGGGTTTGGTGTCAGCGCTAAGTGAGGCTGTCTTCTGAATAATGTAATTCATGCATACGAAAGACAATTTGTCTTGCGGGGCTTCGTCGTTAGCTGGGTCGTAAGATAGAGGCATTGAAAAGTTAAGTAAGGTCGAAGACAGCTACAGGTTTTCGGACACTTGTTTGTCACTCGTCACTCTTTAGTATTATGTAAGGAGCCTTTGGTGACTCGCTCCTTTGTAAAAGATTTAGAGTGTAGTAATTATGAAAACACTAAACAATTCGTACGTTATAGACCTATAGCAAATGTCAAAAGTGTGATGAATCACTATGCAGAATTACGCGACCTGGAAAAACTGGTATTCTTGCTTCCATGCCAATGTGCTACCGAAACTGGAAAAGCGTTGTGCTAAATGAACTGGAGTGGAAAGTCTAATTCAAAGCTCAAATAAGTTCCTATTTTTATTTGGAAATAAAAATCAATAAAAAGAATTGCTTTACTTGTAGAGACGCTTGGGATGTAGTTCAGGTCATGGGAAAAGCCAGTTGCAACATATTAGAAGCCGAACTCTGTGTCTTCAAATGATGCTAAAAGGTTTGCATGAAAGCTTCCGGTAATGGACAGCCTGTGCACACTCACACCGAATCGATTTTATTGATTCTCCTAATCGATCTGAGGCTATTTAGTAAACTTGACGCTGCACATAGGAATTGGTGATTTTCCTCTTCGATTGTACATAGGCGTAATTGTCCAGCCAAAAGGCAGGCACACCCATTTCCATTCTGTGCTCGATTTCAATCGCCCACCTCCTCTTCCGGTAATGTTCTTCTTCATTGATGCAGAACATCTCATGCTACGAGTGTTCGTCTAGCGTCTGGAGTTGACTCGTTTTGTAGAGGATAGGAAAAAATTTTACTTGGGGTGATGCAATAGAGCAATCGTTTCGAAGACTCCAGAGAGTAATTACTACCACTCGGTGCTTTTTTGTTCAATCACAGCAATTTTTTCTATGCTTCTGCAATTGAGTAGTGGGCACTTAAGAAATAGGAAAGGAAAAGTTATTTCTTCAATTGCGAATTGTCGTAGCGCACAGGTGATTTTGGTACATGGGAATGACAGAGTACAAGTCGCAATAATTGGCACAACTATTATTAGCATTACTTGGAATAAGTGCTGGTGATCAGAGGACGAGGATTGAGAGGAAACCACTGTTTTTAGTTCTCACAGTACCAGGATTTTGCAAGCACGAACCGTGATTTTCTTGTCCTAATCACCTTGATTTCTGATCTGTGATCAGTGTTTTTGCTTATCCCAATCCCAATGCCGGGGTAATCAAGTTTGGAATCAACTCAGACCTGCATCAATTTGCCTTGAGTTGACGCAAAGCAGGAGTTTGTTTAAGTTTCTTTAGCAAGGATCGCCCGGGTGTCACTTCTGCACAAATTCATTCAACCTGTATACTAATGTGGTGTGGTGATTTTCATTACAGGTGAGCTTGCGGTTAGGACGGGATGAAAAATTATGACTAAACATTATCAATCAGAACTCAGTAGCTTTGAGTTAAAACCGAGACTTTTAGCCACAAGTAAACAAATTATCGTTGAAGCCTTGTGTAAATGTAGAACCGCAGAACAGTCGTGTATTAATTTTATTCCATGGAAGAAATTGTAGCATTGAACGTTACCGCAGAGTCCAGATTTAGATCTGAATTAGCAGCAGAAATGTGATCTTTATTGCGGTCACACATATTGTAGTAGTATACACGGGCACACACATGTTGCGTTGATCCGTTCACATGTAGTATGAATCCGGAAAATCCGGTAGTTTGCTAATCTGCGAGAACAGCTGAGTGGTAATGAGAGGATGGAAGGAATTGCACTGATTGCACCTGTGTAAATAATTGCAGGTGGGAAAGGTGCAAGTGTTTTTCCAACGCGGTTTCTGTCTTCCCTCATTACAAAACTATTTGCCGAGCAACACTTCCAACGTGGTTCTTATGCAAATGCTTGTTGCTCTACCACGTATCCTTCCGCCAATGACCACCACGGCATCGAATCATTACAATCCGAATCTGGTGCAGATGCGGTTTACAATAAAGAATGGAAAGGCGTAAAAAATCATTGCCAAGTATCATATGCGAAAACTGCTGGATGAGTTTTACGACGATGCTATGCCACATGGCGAGGAAAAATATTGGGATCGCAGTTTAGCATTTACAGCTGTGAACTTGGTGTCGTTGCTTCGATTTTGTATCAAGTTGACATCCTATACATCTAAAGGCGCAGATGTCAGCAATATTGGTGAGGTGCTACTGTAATGTGGAAGGCGAAATGCAGACGAAGATTGCACATATGGAAAAAAAAGTATCAAGCACTATGCTCACTCAAGTAATTAGCCGCACTTACTATCGAACAAGTCACTTATCTTTATAGAGCAATAGTAGAATTATCTGATGCTCTCACGTGTCTCTCAGCTAGCCAGGAGAAACCCAGGTGGTTTCCAACAGGTACATGACCAATTAAAGAGTCATGCATTAGCTATGACTTCACAAAATGCTCTCGTGTCACAGCCCAAGTCTGATACGTCTACTACAGCTTACTCGGCGCTTAAATGACATCATATCCATCCACTATCGCTTGACCGCAGTAAGCGGGAATGCCATCCTAACCAGCATGCGATAAATCATCAAAGCGTACATCAATATGGATAAACATGACCCACGATTATTTCCTTCAACAACCACATGGAATATTAAAGCTTACAGGAGTGAATCATCAATAGCCCAGTTAAATCTGGCCCAAACTGTAAGCTGCGTAGTTACTTTACCTAGTAAAGTAGACAGATCGGCAAATTCCCAAATCTCAGACTATCCCAGTCCTGGTAGATGCCACTGCACTTTATAGGCTGACACACCTGTCAATCCACTGCCAACCTGTCAGGCGTGGAGAATTCTCATTCCGTGATGACAACTTTATAAGCAGACCGGAAATTCAAAAACTGCGAAACTCCTCCACACAAGTCAAGTAACAGTACCAATACAAAACATTGACAAACTTCCTCGGTCTTTTAATCGATTCCTCCATAACCTGACTTCATGGCATTCAGTTCTCTAAATCTCGCATTGGAAGCTTAACCTAGTGTCAGCCTTTATCATCTACGAAAATGAACCAAATAACCCTACTATTTATAGGTAATACTACAAGTGCCAGTTCCTCTACATACAATTTTGACTCACCAGGCCACGTAGCCCCCAACGAGTCGTCACACCTCCATAATTCATTTCATTGCTTAAAACTTTTTGCCAACACCACATATAGACTTCATTGTCTACAGCTAAACAGTCCACACTCCAACTTCTTATTTCTGCCCCAATATACAACGTCAAACAAACCATTATCAGATCAGGAAAGGCCAGAGGAAGTGCGGCTCTCAAGAATTGCATCAAGACATCAAGAGAGATTTGTTCCCTTCAGCAGATCTTGCCAGAGAGCTGAGCCGAGCGGCCTTTTAACTGTATGGGAGCATGCATGCATGCCGAGCTCTCACTAGAGCTCTCCAAGGAGAAATTTCTCCTCAAGTCTCAAAACATGTTTCCTGTTCTCTTCAATCCACGATTCTGTCAACCCTCATTTCTCGCTGGTACGACGCTACCATAACATCAGCCGGCTTCAGCTTCAGTCCTAGTTCTCAAGTCTTGTGTCTTCGAGAATCTCACCCTGTTTTCAAAGCCGTCGCGATATTGAAGCCAAAGTGACTGCGTTAACTTGCGTAGTAGCAGTTTCCTTCCTTTCCTCTCACTCTCTCAGGCAAATTCTCTACTTGTCTTTTGCTTCCCTATCGCACTGCCTCCTCCGCTCAGGAAGAAAAAGCCCTAGGAGCACAGCATGGACTTGATGCAGAATCAGCAATGTTGAGCCTTTCTCACTATCTCCTTTGCCTCTACAGTCTTTCGCATTGCTTTTTTAGATTTCGCGAGAGGAAGGAGAGGAGCAGCAGCAGCAGCAAAGATCACTTTTATCCTGTCCGCTCTGCTCTGTACTTTCTAGTACCGTATTTTACGGGAGTATGACAACAGTACATTGGCATTTGTTATTGCGAGGCGAACTGGTGGTGGTCACCGTGAAATCATACTGCGCTCCAACTCCACTAATTGCACTCTAATGACCGCCGTATCAGAAGCTGTTACGTTACAGCAGAGCAAATTCCAGTCGCTCCCACATCAGCCACCTGACAGTCTTCCACTTGTGTAACAGCAAAGTGGAAAATACATAGCTCAGAGAGCTTAAGATTCACTCGGTAAATCAGGACAGGAAGGAAAACTACAGAAGCATTCAACCAAAAGTGATTTCATTTCAGGTGAGTGGCGGTGAGCAATGAGAAGCGACACGCGAAGACTTAAAGAATTAAAGGCTGGTATGCATTGTGTATAATTTTGCACTGACTGGACTGGACTCATCGCATTACTGCCTGCGGTGGCTCTTGACTGTGAATTCCTCCTGTCAGACAAACTGACTGTGGATGTTCCCTGGCTGTTGTGTTGCTCTTCTTTTCTGGTTGTTCAGTCACTTGTGCTTATGCCCTCATCAGTTTACTTTTACACCTGCGTGTGGACGTTCGTGAATAACCTGCAAATTTTGGGATTTTCTCAACTTGCCAGTGTAAAATTTTGGCATTTAATTGTAAATAATGTGAAGAACTCATTGTGAGTCATGTGATTGCAGCATCCGAGAGTTTTAAAACCAACGTTAATTTTAGTAATTTTGAGCGTTTTAAAAAAATCCCATCTTCCGAAATACTCAAGTCAGCTGTTCGAAGATCGTCGAAATTAAGCATTGATTTTCCAGTGAAAATAAGTGCAAGTCAGAGGATTTGAAACCTGGGAAAATTTTATAAACCGTAGCTAGTGGAAATAGCAGTATTAGTAAACTGTGGTGTCATGATTGAGACGAGACTTAAATGAATTGCAATGCCCAGTTGCATTAATTTGCGGATAAACTCAGTGAATTTATGGTGAAATCCGGATACTGCTCTGGTGATTTAACGAATGTGAGAGTTAAAGGCTGTGGTATTCAATCCATAGTTACATGTGGAATGGAAATAAGAGTGTGAGAAACAAATATACCATCTTACAAGACTGTAAGACGACTGAGTGAGAACAGAGGCGGTCGTTAAATGAGTAGAAGTGGATTTATTGCGATAATTGTCCTGTAATGGGGGATTAATTTCAGCTCAAGTATGAACGTATGTAAATGGTGAAGGTAACAACCGTGGCGTATTTGCCATTGCCTTGAAGTGAGAAAACGGCGTGAGAAAATTGCAATCCGTGCTTGGCTCAAATCTGTGTCGCCCTTCACCTTTTGTTTGAATGTGTTCCGCGTNGTATTTGCCATTGCCTTGAAGTGAGAAAACGGCGTGAGAAAATTGCAATCCGTGCTTGGCTCAAATCTGTGTCGCCCTTCACCTTTTGTTTGAATGTGTTCCGCGTAATACATGTACTTTGGGAGGAACCCTTAGACCTAAATGTAATCAGCGTCCTCGAAGGTAAGTTGGTTAAGCTGGTTTAAAAAGTGCGGTATGTTTTAGCAACTTAGCATAGGTTGACCTTTGCTGATAGCAGTGAAGAATGGAGTTAAAAGATGGTTGTTCAAAGGTAGTTGATGCATTATAATTTCCTTGAATGGGTAAAACAGATGTGCGATTCTGCACATGTCCCCAGTTTGACTTTTACCTTTGGGTGTTAATGTCGTGGTGTACTATGGAAGCGAGAACTGGGTTCAAGTCATAATACTTTTTGGGTTGAAAGTGGAACGAGCTGTAAGACTGATTGCTAAGCATGTTCGTGACATGAAGATTATGAATGGTAGTGTCACTGTATATTTGAAATCCGAGTGTTTGATGCACTGTCGTCGTTGGTAAATGGAGTATAGCAAGTGCAGGTTACAGTAATTAGACAATTAGGTCCTGATTGATAACCGTAGCAGGCAATGGAACTTAGGACGAAGTTTCGGCCACTGCGTAGCATGCGTTTCTTGGATTATGAAATCTTGTAGACCAATACTTGGTGATCAACTTTTGTTGGGGTACTTGTGCATTATGTAGGAAGATGATGAAAATATAGCAAATACTATTGAGGTAGCGCAATTAACCGGCGGAATCATGCACAAAAGGTCAGCGTTAAAACGGACGCACCTGTAGGGTCAGGGTTACATTGATTACTAAACTAGTTGGGGTAGACGACTTTGTGGCCAAGGTTGTGTTCATTTAGTGGACTTAATTGATTTCGGCCGGTATAGTTTTGGTTTGAGTTGAGGTAAATGATGTAGGTGAATGACTGAACTGGGTTGGAAGTTTAAGTAGAGACATTTGAGTGATTTGCGAAACAGGCTGATGAACTTGAAGTCAAGATGTAAAGTAGCCTGGTGTTCTCTTGAAGGAAGTATTATTTTCAGCAGTAGGACGTTTAAGTGCGTGGGATTGAACAGACGTGCTGACACGGCTGTGACCAGTTCTAGTGGTGCTGATTTGGATTGCTGTAGAGGTTTATGAGCTTCTGTTTGGGAGCTTGTTTGGAATCTACAAAATAATATCGATCTGTCTTGAACTGTGTAACGAGTTAACAAGAAGGTAGTCCGTAGTGACTGCCGGGCCGGGTCTGGTATTGAAGACAGGATCCTCTTGTTTACCAAAGAAGGCGGGCTGGTGGAACTATCGATTCGGAGAAATATCAATTGGAATTACTGCGCTGTAGTACAGTGTAATAAGCTGGTGGTAGAAAAGCTTGAAAGATAGGTTGGTGCGGCAGCAGTGAAACTTTCGCTTCAACTTTTAGACTAAATTATCTTGGAAACCTGTGACACTGTGTTAAAGAAAGGTAATGAACTTGGAAAAACTCTATTTTGAAAGGATGTAAGACGAGTGCATGGTATAATGTTTGATGAGCTGAAGTAGAACTGTATAACAAACATCTATTGCCAGATACCTTAAAATAGATGAACAGAAAACTGAACTTTTGACTATGATGCAGATTATTTCCAGAATAATCTTTTGCTTTGGACTAAGGACATTTAGTGAAACGCTGAAGCTTCGACTCCTTAGCAAAAGTTGTGACTTTTTGTGAAGATGATAAAGGTTTTTAATGTGGTGAAACGGTGAAATACACAGGATTGTAAAATACTTGCCACGTGCCAAGCAAGGACTTACCTGTTAAAGGCCTTATTCCTGTAGTGGCTACAAAAACCAGCAATCTATTTCGTGACAAGAAACGCAGGTGTGAATTGGTAGATGCTTTAAACGACGAGATCGTTCATCACTTTCAGTGTGGAATGAAGACGAGATTGCTGAAAGGTGCTTCTGCTCTAAATTGTTTTGCAGTGTAGGCTAGGTTAGGATCTGGTTTCGTTGCACGATTGCAGACTTAATGAGGAGAATCACACACAAACTTATAAACCGTAATGAAACTCATCTCAATGATTGCACTCGAGCATTGCGAACAAACTGCAGGGGACCTGAGACAACCTACTTGATTTTTAAATCCATTCAAATTCACGGTCAAGTGATTCCGACATGCAGTGATACACTGTGACTAGAGTGTGTTTGCTGATCATCAGGGCAGAGATGGGGCCAAACCTAATCAAGTTCCTGTAATTCAGGTTTGATTGAGACTGAAAGCGAATTAACTCATTGTGAATAGTGAGTGCACCTTCTCTTCGTGTTTACTCCTTAAACGAGTTCAACATGAAGTTTGCAGACTGAATTGCCAAAAGTATGCAGCAGCGCTGTACTGAGCTTGAAAGCATTCTCAATCACTTGCCAATGCCGGTGTACAGCATTGTTTTCATCGTGGTACCATTTTCGTGCGCTTGATAAGCGATAATTTTGCTGAGTGTCTGATTTGTTTTACGTTGGCATTGTTGTAACTATCTTGAAAGTTAGTTCATTTGAGAAGCATATCTTAAATGAAAGCAAAAGATTTAAATTGCCAATCAACTTTACGATGATTTTGAAAGGTACAAATGTACATCTTGCACTTGCTCGGGGCTCTAAATAATTTGCAACATTCTTAATAGGCGTGTGCTTTTGATTAAAAGATGGGTGTACATTAAGTTCTTTCATAGGTTTCAAGAGCTACATGTAGGAGAAACATTGGTACTAATCGTGTCTAATGTTGGAGCAACATTTTTCGATATGATAGTCGGGAGTAACAATAGCAACTACATGTAAAAGTACTAGAGTTTTGTGTACTAGTTATGTTGCTACATCAACCGCTGATAACGAAGTAACTAAAGATCAGTAGCAATGTAAACAACGCATGCATTCGCAATTAGTCGTGGTAAAGTTAAGTTCAACTGCTGTGGATTTGGAGAATAAGTACACTTGCACAGTTTAGCAATTGGTGTAGTACGGTAATGTATTTTAATCAAATGAAGTTCTAAACATGTGCATGGTGCTGGCATGAAAAGGAACAACACTCAAATGGCATAGCGGCGGTGCCGTGTAGTGTCACACAAGTCGAATTAAAAGCTGATTGGTGGACGGAGTAAATTTTATAGGCGGTTTCGAAACATTGACATGAGTAATCAAAGCGTGGGAGGTAAAAAGTTGAGAGACTTCGTGAGGGATTAGATGAAATTACAGCAATACCACAACAAAGCGCAGTAAAAGCTGACAATCGCATAAATCACACTGAACTAAGTTAAGTAGATTGTAAATATCTACGACGCAGGAAATGGCATTGCATTCTCGGCCGTCGCATTGAGTTCTCATAAGAGGAAGTTAATGCGTATGTACTTCAGAGCTGTTTTATGACATTGCGATAAATTCTTGAAAAGTGAAACATGCATTGATAGTTTTGGCCCCGATATCTGCAGACTCAACGTCAGTTGCTAGCTCGCAGTGACACTTGAATTCAATTCAGTAACTTGCAGTAGCTGCGCGTCACTGTTTTTCCGATGAAGTAGCTCAGGCATGAAACTTGGGTATTCAAGTATAAATTCTGATAGGAAAGTTAGCCGCAAAACTCATCTGTATGTAAAAGCCAAGAATACAGCTTGGAAATTCAGTGACCGACATCGCAGTGCAGTAAAACTCTCTTGACTTTCGATGCGATTCTTCAACTTAGATGACTGTACGACTGTGAGTTCCAATAGTAACGTCGTCGTCGAAGACTTTAGTTCAATAATGTTATCAGTATCAGTACAGTACTTTCTGCCGGCCTCTGGCGAAGAGACTCGCTGACTCTATAATTATTGCGCCCACCAAGAGCTTGTACAGATCAAAGGTTAGGGAAATGAATCGTTTGCGCAAAAGACTTTGCGTAGGTTGTTTTTACAGCACGAGATGACCGAATTGGAAAAACTCTCCTTTAATTTCGGTAACACTAATTGAGTTTCTTCTTGCGTATTAGTTTGGAAAGTTGCTGGTTAGAAACTGACAGCCGCGTTGTAAACTTGTTTGACAGAAATGAACTAATCTTAATTATGATTTACGGCGTTGGCGAATCGAGCCTTAAATAAGGTTCATCGTTCGTTTTATTTTACCGTGGACCCTGAGAGCACTAACTGAGGAAAGTAATACTTGTAATTGCGAATATTGGCTGCTTGATTTTATTTGGAGCCGCCGTAACTAGAATTCGTTAAGGTGTTGGTTCGTTTTGTCTTCCTTGTATCCGTGAGCAGAAACAAATGTGACAACAGCAGTTGCAAACATTATCTCTCTTACTAGTTTACGGAATCTCATACTAGTGGTTCGAGGCAATCTAATGATGAGCTAGTGACCTAATCTGAGTTGGAAGAATGAAGTATTGGAGACTAACTTTGCAGCCTTATTTTTTGACCACATGCCTGTGAATATTTAAAAGTCCAATTGTACTCGGTTTAATATAAAACATAACTGTTGTAATGTGGGTATTACTATAAAAATTTTCAGTTCAGGTATTCTTCTAGTAATTGGGTTATATTTGAATACATAGAGTAATTAACGCAACGGTGCTTTTATTCAGACGAGCCAGTTAAT
>VRMD01003836.1:0-10179 GCA_009872375.1 Sminthurides bifidus | reverse complement strand
TGAAGAACCCACCAAATGGAAGGGTTAATGGGACAGTTTCCTATTTCTGTCAATCTTCTCCCTGTTAGGCAGGGTTATGGTCCGCTTTGGGATTAGTATGCAGGAAGTACAGGAACTTTCCACTTGTTGCAGTCCCGAGTATAAATAGGCCGAATCCTTACAATTTTGCAGTTCTCTTGACTTTTCGGTTCGGTCGATTACCAGTAGAGACTTAGACTGTAGACTTGACATGGGGACTGCAAAGACAGATTCAAGCCTTGCTATATAAAACGGTCCATCATCAAAGCATTAGAGGCCTTTTGCGGTCTCATGAAGCTTCAGTTTGAATCAGGGTCCTACAAGACAGTGGAAACGTTGCTAGGTTCCTTAAAACAGAAAGTAATTGCCCTTAAGTTTCAGATACAGTTAAATACTGTAATTACTACAAGAGAAAATGCCGCTGCTGATCAAAGTCAGCCACTAGTGAAAAAGGGAACAAGGAACCAGACTTAGTTCTATGGTTTCAACAATCTCTCGCCTTTGCGTCTACGTGATTAAGTCCTTGTATCATAGTGATTTCAGGGTAGATTGGAATCAGGGTGTGGGCCCTTTTTAGCGTTTGTGTGCACGCGCCTTCATTGTAGTGACCCACCTGGCTGTCACACGCCAGCTGAGTCATACGTGCTCGGCCCTTAGAGTAGTACGAGCGCTATCATTGTGTTAGATTTGGAGGATGGCAGTGGAGAAATTTTTTTCGAAATCAGCCCTTATACTCTCTGCCCTTACACAAGGCGCAGTGCACTGGTCCTGAGGGATCGATATGTTTTCAGGTTTGGTAAGTTTTAGTGAGCTGCTGAGGTTGATTTTTTGTGCGAGATAATGTGGACGGTAATGGAGGGGTCTTGGAAATGAATATGTGTTGGAATAATTCCGACCGATTATCCTTTAAGGGTATGTTAGCACTGAGGGTTGGCATGTGCGCAAAAGGGTCCGGGGATGATGCAGGGATTTCATCCCTGCACCCTTGATGAGCCGGAGACGAGAAAAGAGAGACGAGAGAGAGAGAGAGGGAGAGGCAGCGAGCGAAATGGAAATACTCCAACAAAGGGAAGGGGGCACGTTCAAGGGTTCGATTGAAGAACAATGTGTAGGATTTCAGTCCCAAAGTACCCGGACCGGGTACTTTGTAAAAATGTGCAGCTGCTCTCGGATCTGTCGGATTGTTTTGCTCCCTCCGTTACCCGGATTCAGGTCGGAGGATGATTTCTCGTTCCCGGCTACTGCCAGATTCTTTCCTCCGGTCTATTATCATTTGAAAGGGAGAAAATTAACGATGCTTTTCATTTCATGTCAGTCTGTAAAACCCTTTTCATTCACTGGCGCTAGGGATTTGCACTTCTGCAACGCGGCTCACGGCAGCCTGTCTTTTATAATGCGTTACATGGCAATGGCCGTCGGGTCGTCATTTCTTTGTCTCCGCTCGGGCACGGTAGTGTGAGCCAAATGAGATGATTTACTTCTTCTAAGTTTTCAAATCCGGTCCGGGGATCACACAACTCAGCTCCATGATGATAAACACTTTTCTATATGCTGCTATATTATTGAGCAAAGCCTGATGCCAGAGTTCTTTGTTTTAGTTGCGAAAGTACAAGCTTCGGGTGTAGGACGCCAGCGGGGATCGTTTCAGAATAACAGACATGGGGATTACCTTGAACATAAAATTGTTTGCAAACCCCTGTTCAGAAAAACACAAGGCAGTTCAAGAACCTGCGATGCAGGTTTTGCCACAGACCCCAGCATGAAAATCAGCAGCGCTATTTCAAAGAAGCAAATTTGCTCATAAGGATCTGCTTGGCCTATCGGGCATATTCTGCGTGTCAAATCCTCAGGTTCTCAGAACCACATCTGATAGTTTTTTTTACCTCGAAAGCACGTGGACCTGACCGAAGAACACATGCCGTCTTTATTTACTTTCGTGCCGATAAGGGGACCCAAGGAACACTGTAAGACCTGTCTTATACAACACCACACCGAGTTACCCAGTCTTACCCTCCCGGTTTCTTTCATCAAAAGATTTTCCCTTCTTTTAATATCAAATCTGAGGAAGGAAGGGCGCTCTCCACTCAAGGTACACGTGCTCACACCGTATGCACCACCTGATTAAGTCCCGGCAGGTCATGTAAATAAAAATCAAGTGGTTCTTCTTTAATTTTCATCAGGTGAGTCTCCTCCTCTCCGGGTACCATAAGTCCTGTAGAAGTTGGCATTTTTCTGGCTGGTGGTACAACTGCTTCAACTACGATTTAATTGAAACTAATTGAATTTTTAATCTCAAGTTTTCCAAGTTTGCTGCAATTGAAGAGGCAGACAGGAATTCGAACCCGGACTTCAAGAAAGCGATTACCGCATTCCTCATACTCACAACAGCCAATTCCCTCATCAGCTAGCCTTGCTTAAGTGCATACACATGTGCTATCCGGGGAAAGTATCATTTAATTGCGGAAAAAGTTTACTCCACTTGGTTAATTAATTCATTAGAGAAATTTTTCCTCCCAAAAATCCCGTTTACCTAATCGCCAATTGACCGAACCACAAAACTCATTTCATCACAAGATCAACTTCCGTCGCCCATCCTCATTCCCAATGATGTGACCTGAAGCCAGAATCGACGTTCCTGCGGGCGAAGAAGGATGACAATTGCATGCCTGTGAACATTATTGCTTAATGCCAGCAGGAAATGCCACCGGAGCAGTTTCCCACTTGTATCAAGTATCAAATAGGTCCCTAGGGTGGGTGATATGAAAAATTAATTGCCGAATTCTTATCGCATCTTCGCTCTGCTATACGGCAGAGCATGCATTTCATCTCTTTGGAAATTTTTACCGACCACACATGAGACAAGAGCAGGGTTGATGAAGCAGTCCTAATGAAAGACCATGTCATTCTTGCCTGCTTCGTCAGGAAAAACGTTTGTGCAACATTACATCAGTGAGGCAATCTGCATGACATGACATCTTTTACGTAGGCCCTCGCCCTCATGGCATGCAACAGAGACATTGGCAAATACACTGTAGGTCTCCTAGGAAACGAATTTTTTCCTATCTTTCGAAATTCAGAACTCCGTGACAACCAAGAGTTTCATCATTTTCGTTGTCCACGCACACAGAAATTGTCACAACTCATAGCTCATAGACTCACCTCTGAAACTGACAAGTCATAAAGCTCTTCGATGTCAAAGATCAAGAGAAAGTATCGCAATCTAACGTCATCCAAGTTTCGTAAGAATCAAGGCGAGATTTATGCAGTTAAGAACTGTCTTGTTCTTCACAGGCTTGCTGTACTCGACCAGGACTTTGGCATTGAAGAACTTCTCTGGAAGAGGAAATGTGAGCTGGAACAGGATAAACTGTACTGATTCTCGATTGCGTACCTCATTCCCCAGCTTTCGGAAGCAGATAAGCAGATACACATCGATACAGCCGTCGGCCACGAGCTGGAAGCCACCACACCTGGATGAGTCACACCCTGTTACATGTACACCGTGCTTCTTGTGCACCTTTGTTTCCGAAACTGGGGGTTGAATTTATGATTCCAGCTCACTTCCACATCAACCCAACAAGCTCATCTCATTCATTAGCTGTGGGACTGTACGAACGAGGAACATGATTTTCAATCCTTTCGAAATGATTGGAAACAGCTTTTCCATGTCTCCATGGCACAGACCTCAGAAGAAGATCCTGCGATCCAGCATGCTGGTATTGGATAAAAGATTGAAACGTTTCCTAGCCCGAGACTTGACGTGGATATCACGCTTGTTCTGTGCCTCACACTTCATACAGCAACCCCCTGCTTTTAGGCTACTAAACCGAAAAAGCACGTAACTAGGGTAAACTCTCCCCGACTTTGAAATACTTTTACCTTCGAACCTTTAAAAACTAAGGGGGTAGTGAACGCGAGTTGGCTCAGCAGCCGTAGTAATTCCGGGTCGCGTGACCTCAAAGGTATTGGCACGCGGCTCGCTTCTTCGTCCACCCCTGCAGGGAGAGATCGGCTGGCATACTAGAATCCTATACGCGTGTCGGACGAAAAGTTATACAGCAGCTATGCATCAGAAAAGATCAGATGGAAGAATGCATAGTGTCTTCCTTTGTCCAAGACCTAAAACGTGTACATGACCAATCACAAAAGCAAATGCTGGAGAGAAATTATATTTTGTAAATTGGACCAACTCGCACGGCTGGTTGTTGCTGGTACGGAGCAGGGATGCTCTCATAGCTTTGTGTGTGTAAAATGTCCTCTTGTTTAATGTGAAACCCATGTTTTTCACCCCAAGTTTGCTTCGCGACCGAAACCAGGCAGGGGTGAAAAGCGGGGGTGCTGGAGAGAGCCTGGTGGAGAGAAAACACGAAGAAAAGTGTTTACAAAATGATGAGAAACACTACCGCTTGCCAAAGGGTTGTTCCTGGCACGCAACCAGTTTGCTCAGGGGGTTGAAACTCTCATCCCTTGAAAAGTTCTGTTCCACGGCTACTTTGCATAAATGCCGGTGATCATGCATGACAATTCGTACCTGCTGCAAACAGTAGATCGAGGCTTGTACTATGCAGATATTTTTAATCCTACAGAATAACATATTACTTCATCGCTCTTATGGCCACATTCAATAGCTGTGGAAGTAGTGTCTGCATTATTTATCATTTAATTCCAACTCTTTTTTTTATTTCTCTATTCATTTGTCTACTTCACAGATTAATGCCTTCAAGCTCTGGGATTCTCATCATTTAAACATGGCGTCTTGGAACGACCATTAGGAAAATGTAGGAAGAAGCGTGGATTCAGNTCTGGGATTCTCATCATTTAAACATGGCGTCTTGGAACGACCATTAGGAAAATGTAGGAAGAAGCGTGGATTCAGACATTTAATCGGTAGTCAGCATTCACGTAAAAGTGATGATTTTTCTTGAAGAATTAGATACTTTCACTACACCGTATCCTGTATTTCCATCTTCTCAATTTGTACTTTTACCATATACTACAGTTGCGAAGCACCGTAACAACAATGGACAAAGGGGGAAAGCGATTTTTGTTTGTTCTTTGTCTCCTGTGTGTGCCATGAGAGAGATGAGACAAGGGCTCGGTATCTCCTGACCCACCAAAGGAAACATGAGCAATGAGCATGGAATCGCAGAAAGGCAATGGCCATGGGTAAGAATGCCGCCCTAGTACCGACTAAAGCCCATAGTTCTGGAGAGAAATGTGTAATGATTATTATTTTTTCCGTCAATGATTTGGTGAAGCCAAAAAGATTTTCTGATAGGAGATAAACTCCCAGGATTTGTGGAACACAATGCGGGGTTTTGTCCGAATGAACGACGCTAAGCTTTCTCCCGCGTGTTCGTTGAAATTTCATCTTTGAAAGCTTCATCGTGTCTCATCTCTCTCCTCCATGCTACATGAGGGAAAGTCAACAAAAAGGCTTTCTCCAACAGTAGCGGATGAATGGATGAAGCTCTTCTTTTTTTCTTTCCATCATCATCCTCTCATCTTTGTCGCGGTTATTAATAATGGATGGTCAAAATGAGCGTGTGCCTTTAAGCTCATAGACGAATTGCATCAAAGCAAATAAATCCACAGGCAGAGAACAGTGGCCAATTTTTTCCTCCCCAAAATCCAGCAATTGAATCCTCCGTTCTATCTGCGGGAACATAATATTCGGAGTGGCCAATTTCTCCACATCGTCCACGAGTCTAGGAGCCTAAATTCGGTCCATGACCTTTAACATTTGAACGTCAAGTAAAAGCCGTGGTATTAATGGAACCTTGTGTGTGTTCCTGTAATGAGTAAGGACTCCATTTAGAACGAGGATGAGGAACGTGTATGAGGAGCTGGGTAAAATAAAATTAATCTAAAACATTGCTTTGATCTTCAATTAGACTGTATTCCTCCACTGGTTCTTGAAAGCCAGGCACGCAGTCTGGGATTTCAGCAGTTGTGAACAATCCACAGGGTGGAACAAATACAATTTGTAGCTACCATTTCACAGCACAGTTCTCACGATTTCAACCACGAGAGCCCGCATTCAAGATCCTGCAACCCCAGCTGAATCTCTGTGGATTTCCACTCTGGTGTTAAGTAGGTTAAAAATGATGACAAAGAAAGTAATTTCAGATATGGCGAATTGAGTTGAATTTGCATCCGTTCGAGCACGTGGCCGGCCGACGCTCCATCCACGTAATATTTTCAACAAGGTCTGATCTCATGGCGCCCAAAAGTAAAGTTGATATGTGATTTTTTTGTATCGTAATATCGTTAACAGCGTCTAGATGCGTCAAACAGGGTAACCAAGGTACCCAGTTCGTAAGTTTGACTGGTTTTTAATCCTGCTGAGGACAATTCCTTGGAGACGTCTCGTTACACGCTGGTCACAGACAGCGCATTGCCCACGCTTTCAATCTCGAAGTGGAGCCAAAAACCAATTTTAGCGTCGACTGTAACTCAATATTCTTGGAAATGAGAAAGCGTCGTCCGTCCAACGCCAGCAAGTGAACCTAATATGTTCAATGAATGCTCTTTGAATTCACCTTCTTTTTCTTTTTTTCTACATCGATTGTACGTACAAGCAACAGAACCACGGTGTAACAAAGGAAGACAGTACTACTGTGGATCTGAAAACGATGGAAAAAAACAACAACTCCGTGGGGAATCTTTAAAGCCATCCCTTGTCTAGTTTCTCATCTCGGATTTCGGGTCCAATTTGTCCTCCGCAATTGTACCCTCTTGAGTTATGATGGCCTCATCTCTTACGGTAGAGCTGTCCTGTCTTGAACACAGTTCTTGGGCTTACACAGATACGAATTCTTAACACCGTCGGTAACTAACAAGCGGGAAGAAGGAAAACATCACCCAAAGTGACGATAACGACCCTGTCGTTGGTTCAACAAGCGGTGATGGTGACAATCAGCTCTAATGCCCACAGAGTTCGGTTAGTGGCTTTGTTTCTGGCCAGGAGAAAGCGATTGTCTTGGCTTGGCTACAGAGAAGGTGAAAGCTGAAAAGTTGGTGCTATGCCAGGGCTTGGAGGTCCTAATGAGGTGAGAGATGAGGGGGGACAAGGGGATACGGTTCAGTGAATTCAGGCCAAGATGAAAAGGTAGCTTGTATTGTATAGTTTGAACACTATGCTTAAAGATCCCAACCTTGAAGACGATAGATGTGAAGACCGGGGCAGAGAACTGTGGTAATCAAAACAGACAGGAGGCTCTGGAGATGAAACCGTTTTATTCATTCAGTCTGCACACTAAAACGTAAATGGACTTGTTGATTTGGTTGCTCCTTGAAACACCATGCATGCTGTTTTTAAAAGCCATTATAATCCTTCTGTACCAAGAAAACTGCTATCTTTGCAAGCCTCGCACGCCTAAACTAACGTAAGGATTTTCATGCGGTTTTGTTAATAAGGTAGATCTTCTGATGTAGAATACGAAAATCACAAAAATTTTTAAAATCACTGAAGTCTATAGTTAGTAATTCATATTTGAAGTTAAAACTCCCCTGCAGAAGTAGTGTACCTGAGGTGTCGCTGACATAATGCCTGCATATTTGAATGGCTGCAGCTCATCAACGGTTGCGAATTTTCACAAACGGCTTGAAGATTTGTGTTCCCCGTGTCTTCTTTAGTCAGAAAGCACTATCAGTTTCAAAATTTCAAAAATGGCCAATTTCCACCCATTTTCGCTGAAATGGGAAGGCTAACTAACCATCGTCGATTTTTGCGAAAATGGGCCATTTTTCGACTTTTTGAACAGAGAGTGGTTTCCTACCAAAGAAGGTGCGGGGAAAACAGATGTGAAAACTGTTTGTGAAAATTCGCAAACGTTGATGAGCTACAGCGATTTTACAGCGTTAAATTTGAAGGTATTATGTCAGCATCCCCCTGTGCCTTCAACCTTGCAAAGTGCTTAAGCATGCTGAAGAGCCGGAGCTCTCCTTTTCCAGCAAGGTTAGTGACTCAAACTATATAGTGCTAGTGCTCTAATTAGTGCTCCCGTGCTAAACCATTTCGTAAAGTTATAAAATCTAGTAAAATTATAAAATTCATTGGAGTTGCTCTCATGACTATGCTATTTTGCAGGGCTGTGCTCCTAATTAAAATATATCCAGTCACTTGTATTGTTGTTCCAAGCAATAATTAAAGTTTTACAGCGTAAGAATCTTAAACTAGGCCTTAAGCGAACGCAAACTTTGAACCCCTATGATAATTTAAAAGTAGTTCACCACAGATTCAACGCTACATCTTTCCAATATTTGACCTACTAACAGTCTCTTTTACTACCTTCACTAGGAATAGGACTAGTCGAATTAGCGAGTGCCTTGTTGGGAGGCTGGAAGGACTTCCTCTTATTGACCCACTCCGTTGATTGCTTCGTCCCGTGAGCCTTCAAAGAAGGAAATGACAATGTTAGAAAACATATGAGGTCCAGTAAGTGTTTCAATTTCTTCGTTTAACTTCAAACAGGATTTATGCTCATAAGCTTACCATGATGAAGGACACTGCCGCAACAAAGTAGTGGACTACACACCTGACGGCTTTCACCACAAGCTGTATGAGGAAATCACCCCAGTCCTTTTTCACGCACCGGGTGGCTGCAAAAGACAAACAGTCCGTTGGCATCAAATAGTCCTGGTTTCCTTCAAAAGTCTTCACATTATCATTTGCAGTAAATGAACCAATCGTTCAAATTAAATGGTGAATGTCGTACCCAAAATCAAGGCACAGACGAATGTTATTTAGTGGCCAGTTGACAGTCCAGCAGAGGATCCAGTAAGGCACGGACAACAATCTCCAAAAGAATCCCGCATTGTCAGCCGTGAATTTCAAGCCCTCTGAAAATATGTACACAAGGTAACTATTCAACTATAGCTGCGTTTACCAGTAACTTTTGTTGCCATTAGTCTACACAATGGATGTTCCCTAGCTGGTTCAAGAACTTGCTTTTAGCTAACTAGTACCCGTGAAAACTATTCTATTAAAACATAGCATTGGATAGGAGATGTCAACTTACCTGTAAGAGCTTTTTGCCGTGTAGTAAAGAGCGTAAGGAATAACATTACATAGGATCGGGAACACCACAAGATTCAACATTCTTAAAATCACGTGTACTGCTTCCTCTATTATGAATCCTAGCACGTAGCCCAAAATTGAAAGAGCAGCATAAAACATTTTAAGAGTTGGAGCAAATTATACCAGTTAATTGGCTAGTGGTTCACGACCTGATTTCAGACATTCAGAATCAGAATCTCCCTGTCGAATCAAATCGCTACACTTTGATGAATTTTAGTAGTTTTAGAAACTTTTCCTGGTTCGTGATTATGACTCGCTTGCAATTTGCAATTTGCAACCTATCAGATTTTAGGCTGGATCGTAAACTGAGGACACAATTGCGTTTTGTTTTCATGTCCATTGCCTTTTACTGTGGCTGAGAGGTGCTTGTAGAACTGAAAATAGTGCGATACCTGCAGCAAAATCGGCGGTTCACGTAGGCTGATTGTTAATGCATATGAATCCATGCAAAATTGCATTCAAATGTTATCAGACAGAGGCTTGTAGCGGCTGACAAAACTTGGACTCTGAATGAAAAATATGAGGGACTGAGAGATTTGAGAGAGTCATTCAGATCACAGGATGGGGCAGAGTGAGATTCCACGATCGCAATTACAACCATACCGAGATATTGGCAAGGGGTAATAGTTGCTTCGACTACTGTTCGTATCCTGTCAATCAATTTGGTTCCCGATTCACTAATGCAAAAAGGCTATCTTCCCTAAACAGTGTAACTTAAAGCTTACACCAGTCGACCAGTCAATTTCATTCACAAGTAAAATTCAATTTTTCAAGCCCATGTCCATATAATTTGGACTAGAAGATTGAAAGCAGGGAGTAACTCTTCAAGTCGATTCAAAATTCGAAGTGAAGTTTTCAAAATGCTTCTTTCACAGACTGATTCATGCAGAAACTGGAAATCAAAGCGACAAACTATTGGCTAACAATCAGTTTTTTATTCAATTTCTCTCTCGACCCTACCGACCTCTTCGCAGACAATTATTTGGAAATAGGCGTCAGAAGAATAATCTCGGGCTGGTCTTTCACCGGCTTGTGCCTCTGTCAGAGGAGTGTCCGCGATCCATGTGCATGAGTTAAAC
>VRMD01003835.1:0-10180 GCA_009872375.1 Sminthurides bifidus | reverse complement strand
TATTCTAATAAAGTAATTTAATGAAAATTTAGAACGTAATTAGTGGAAATTAGTGATAAGAATAAGCCAAATTGCGTATAGTAAATGATTTTAACAATTCTAGTTGTGTTCATACAGTCAGCTGCAGCGGTCTATAATGGATTGGTACCAGTATACTCAGGTGAGTTCCATCAGACTGAGAGATTAAGTTAATCTTCTGGTTTGTGACATGCTAAAATTAGATAACTCTTGAACGGTATCAGTCACCAGATCGAAAGGGGTTTTTTACATACGTTTATAATGTTACTTTCCATCTTACAGCGTTTGTCTTACAATATGTCCCCGGAGGATAATAGTCTTTGCCAGATACCTATTCACTCCTAGCAAGAGATGACATTTTGGCACCGGTTGTAACCACTACTAATCAAGATGAACGCCAAGCTGCAGCGACGGCCGTAAGAGCCCAAGCCTTACAACCCCCAAAACGGAACACTTCCAGTGCTTTTCAACTGATGCAGCAACGTCGTAGAAGTTTGCCTGCCTTTGCTTATCGCAGTGCCATTGTGAACATGGTCAACACTTCACAGGTAGGACGAACTTACTATTCCTTTCCATCAGTTCTAGTTCGATTGAAAGAATACGCTGCAGCAGGATAAAATGACAATTGACGTATTAGGTCTGTATAATTACCGGTGGCATGGGATGCGGAAAGACTACGCAAGTTTGTCAGTATCTTCTGGAAGATGCGGAGACCAACAGATGGGCAGAAAATCTGAGAATCATATGCACTCAGCCCAGATGACTAGCTACGATCTCTATTGCAACCAGGGTTGCCGCAGAGCGCTGCGAGACTATTGGAGAATATGTCGGCTATACAGTGTCAAGTTCCTCCGTGTTGCCAACCTCAAATTGGTCTTCACTCACTTTTATGACAATGGGAGTTCTGCTGCTGAAACTGCACCAATATCCGTCTCTATCTACTGTTGATGTTTAAGTGCTGGATGAAATACACGAGCGGCAATTGCATCATGACTTCCTGATGGCGGCGCTGAAGCATATTCTGCCCAACCGACCGAGCCTCAAATTTGCGCTAATGTCAGCAACGATAACTGCAAACAAGTTCTCCGATTACTTCTGGGGTTGTCCCGCTGTGCATATTCCTGCACTGATACATCCTGTGACTGAAATGTATCTGGAAGACATTCAGCTAGGCATTGGCCAAGACCAGGAGCGTGAACCTCAACCAGACACAGCTCCAGCGAGAAACCCAGAAAGCATATCACGGGACGACTTTATTCAACTTATGGTGCATGCGATCTCAAGCCATAACGACTTGGAACACAATGGGGGAACCGTTCTAGTGTTTGTGAGTGGCCTTGGCCCACTCTGCCGCTTTACAAGGTGGCTAAGACGAAGCGAAAGTTTTCCCTCTCCCGGCTATTGGAGTGAACAGCTTCACGGAAGATTTTCACCTGAACACCAAGAGCGAGTCATGCGTCCAGCAGCTGCAGGCATTGTGAAAATTGTAGTCACAACAAACATAGCGGAGACGTCTCTTACGTTTGCTGACGCAAAAGTCGTTGTGGACTTTGGCCGGGTCAACGACGTCACGTACGACAGACGGCGAAAATCCCTGGTTTCGACTGACACTTGGATTTCTCGCGCAAGTCGGCTGCAGCGAAAGGGAAGGGTTGGTAGGACCTGTCCTGGAATATGCATTTACGCCTATTCTCGTGATGAGGAATCGCGCTTTGAAGAAGACTCCGGTCCTGAAATAACAAAACTGGACATTTCCGAGTTGACTCTCCTTGCAGTTAAGTTGAAGTTCGACACCGTGGAGAACTTTTTCAAAAGTTTCTTACATCCTCCACCAGCTGCAGCGATTATGGAAGCCTTAATTGATTTGACGGATCTTGAAGGTATAAGCATGGAAGAAGAACTGCTACCACTTTGAGAAACACTAGCTCCGCTCCCATGCAGTCCAAAGGAAGGTAAACTGCTTATATAAGCGAGTGCACTGGGATGCTTCGATGTGATGAGCACGTTTATGGCGTTTGTGTCAGCGAATATGGAGCTTGTGCTATTTCAACATGCTTTTGAGCACTCCACGCTGCAGCTGAAGAGGGAATTGTGCCGAGGACATCCGTCAGACCATTTACTAATAGCCAACGCAGTCCACATGTACAGATGCCTAGATACGATCGAACAGAGAACGGCTTTCTGCCGCAAGTATAACTTGGATGAATCGACAATTCAAGTCATTCTGGAGAAGAAAAATAAGCTGCGGCAGGCATTTGTGAACACAGGCATGGTTCAAGGAGATGGTTGTCAATCCAGTACTGAAGAATATGATTTGCAATGGAACACTGGCGTTATACTAGGACTTCTTGCGGCGGTTTATAAAAATGGAATCAGTTCATCGGGAGGTCACGGCCACGAAATGGAGCATCCTCTCCAAGGACGAGGAAGAATTTCTGATGAGAGCTGTGCTAACGTACCAGGTCGGCAACGACGAATGATCATTTTCACAAACGGATTGATAAATACCTCAGCAACTGCCCATCTTGCAAGCTTGATAGGACAGCTACCAATTTTGCTGTTTGCCGATCAGGTAACACAGTCTGGCAACACTGTGTCGGTTCAATTTGGCGGCAGACTATTCTCCATTCAGTTAGACGACTTTCTCCTGCAGCTGATTTTGGTAAGATGAAGTTTAATGTCTACTAATGAGTAATATAGGTAGTTATAGTTATGTGACCCTTTGAAAACTTAACGCTGTAAATTGATTCCGTTGCAGATGCTGCGACCAAATCTTCGTGGGGTGTTGCACAAAGTTCCAGCAAATCCGACAATGAAAGCTACAGAAGACAAGCTTTTGAGGCACATAGCATACAAATGGATGCCTTTGTTCTGTATTTGTTTTATGGCGATTGTTGACCTTACAATTTTAGAACCACGAAACTCCTGCTCAATGCGGACTACAATGAAGGTACTAATCCGGGGACGCGCCCATTTCATCCGCCGCAGCTTGTAACAGCTTCTCGTCGGCTCAGCAGTATGAGAGGAGAACAGTAAAAATCCCTTAGGCCGGTGGCTGCTCTTTATCTTCAAATTACTTTTATTATCACTTTTACTCAACAGCTGCAGCATGTATTCATGACCTTAAGTAGCTGTTACAATAAATTGATATGGTTGTATTGACTTCAAAATGTATACCTCGTCGCTTAATCAGTCTCATAAGGAATAGGATGTACAGATACATTGATGTAAATCACGGCATCTTGTTCCTGAACACGGAGAGATGACGTTTCTGGAGATGGACTTCTACCTAGCAAATCGAGCATCCTTCTAATAAATAATGCCTTACAGCTGCAGCTAGCATAAAACCGTCGACATTTACTTACTTAGGGTGTAATCGATGATAGGAAGCGAACGAATGTGCTCCAATTGCATTTGAGCGTAAGCGTCACTGGCATGCTTTTGATACGAACAGCTATTCTTGACATGACGATTTAGAACAAAAGCGGCACGGCAAGATTTACCACATGCGCATCCGTAGGGAAGCTCACCTAACATTAGAAACAAAAAACATGAACAATGGTTCAGCTGCAGCTGCTAGGAATCAAACATCTATTAACTACAACATTTCTCATCTGGTGAAACCTAGTCAGTCGATGGGGCAGACTTCAGTGCCGTAACTTATTAACATAGCATCACGTCAAACTCATTCCTCACCATAGAAGTTGCAAAAGATTCATACCTTCATGAACACGCTGATGGTAGCTCACGTGAGACTTATTAACGAATCGACGGTTGCAAATTTTACACCCGTATGGCATTGGTGTCCCATCGCAGTATTTAGGATTACGGCAAGAAGCCCCAGATGAAAAACTGCGAACGAAAATAGTGCACGTAAATCTAGGTAATCCAGCTGCAACAAAACGTAGAATGTACTAAGATGAGTGGCTGATTTGAGTAAAAATTTAATAACGAAACCGGATCTAACCGCAGCTAACCGTTTACGTGTATGTGTGACGCAATCCCGAAGACCTTTTTAGAATTCATCACTAGATGCACAATATAAAATCAGCAGTGAGAGCACGTTGGCGTGTGACTGAAACTCACATGAATCTAACTCTAGAGCGAATTTGTTTGAAACGGAGGTCTTTATTTAAAGGAAAAATATACTAGTGAAACCAATCGTACTAATGTTTGGAGAGTTTCCTCATGGAGGCGCCAGACAATCTTAAAGGAAATTTTTATCAGAAATCAAACCGCTGCAGCTAAGGCATTAACTTAAAGTATAGGAACAGTTTAAGGACAAGAGAAGCAACGCTTCAACCCCATCTAGAGTTTTTCAATAACCAGTACTGACGCCTTGTCAGTTAGAGCAAATGCTTATGGGACGTTCAAGGATGTGGGGATTACAGCTTCATGTCTCACGCATGAAAACATAAAGTGTGCTCTTCCCATCTCGCCGGAGTAAACTTTACGATATCAAACACTTGCGTATTCGGACAAAGCATTGCCGGATGGCCCTCCTTGTGGCAGTAGCGGCAAGTGATGTCAGGGAAAGGCAGCGACTCCTCTAGAATGGTAAACATTCCTTGCAGCAACGTTGGCAAACGGTAGTCAGGAGGGATGAGCATAGCAATTTGGTCCTGGGTGAGTACGCGGTGGTGACGAATTATTCGTAAAAGCACAGCTGACGGAAGGACGCTTTCAAGAGCCGAATTCACACGAATAGCAAAGCACTGACGGAGTTCCAATAGTCGTAGTAGCATAAGTCTACGGTTTTTATCCACAACAGTTCCGAATGCGGTTGCGTACTCCGACATCAAATGTGGGAAGTCAAAGACACGAGACGGCTGCAACACTTCGGCAAGAGCTAATGAGCTTTGGTGGCGGAGAAATTAACGCTGCAATCCTGACTTTGTCTAATAAATAAAGATAAAGCACAGCCAATCAATAGGTAACATTCAAGCAAAAAATTGAGCAATCGGAATCAGAATAACAGCTACCTTTTTCATCGCCACAATCCACATGTCATACATCAAGCGGCCCATGAAAGAACAGAAATCTCCTAACCAGGATACTCCACTCTTCAGGCGATTTCTGAATCGCTCCAGCTCATCTGTATTCAGCTGCAGCAGATCCGCTAAATGCATAATGCACCCGTTGCATTGCAATGGCCCGGAGATAGGAAATAAGGACCGGCGCATAAAAACCATATTCGGAACATCCAGCCCAAAACGGACACGAAGCAGCATGAAGGTATCACTGTCTTCATATACGAAGCAACATCGTCTTGCTGCGTGAATAAGTGAGTGACCGGCACGGGTCAAGAAGACACATCCGTCGTCAGTTTCCGTTAAGAATATGAAGGTCGTTTTCACCCGAGCGAAATAAAAAATAACAAAATTATGATGTCCTGTAATAATGAAGTGGTAATAAACAAGTAGAAACATAACAAACAGCTGCAGCAAAAACGTAGACCAATTTTTGAAGTGAAGCTTACCATCGTATCTATGGGGGCTCTGCAGTGCAAACACCATCCCTAAGGTGCTACATTCTACTGCATTCAGTAAATGGTCTAAAGTCGTAGTTGAGTTCACGTGAACCACTGTCTGTGCAATGCGAGGTAGGTTTATGGCCGGAATCATTGCAGTTTCAATGAAATCCTCACGACGCCGATGAAGAGACTCTTGATTACTCACGATGAACGTCTTTGTTAGTCTCTCATAGAGTGGCATGGAAGCAACAGATCCCAAATTCTCGCAAACGAAGATTTTAGACGGCTGTTTTAAGACATATATTACTGACCATGCATCGACCCTTGAAAACACCTGGATTTATGCAAATCTTTTACTCACCTCTGCGAGACGAAACAGGCAGCCAATTCCATTGCTGCAGCGTTAACGGAAGAGAAAACTGACTGATCAGACGAGCATCTCTCATATGGAATGCCAAGTCGTCTGTTATATTCAACCGGTAGTCGACATCCTGTGTATAGGACCAAGTCAATTTATGCAGTGCCACAAGATACAATAGGAAGCTACGACAAAAGAAATCAATAGTATAAGACAGCTCACCAGTTCAATTTCCCACATATTCCCTGAACGAGCTTGTTCCAGCTGAAAAGTAAGTTAAGTAGAATTAAGCAGCATATAAATGTATGCCTCAACCTTCAATAATGATGACTTCAACAGCTGCAGCTAATGAGCAAGAAATTGAAATAATACTAACCATTTTATACTTTGTTAGTACTCGTGCACAGAGCCAAAGAAAACCTGTTAGTAAAAAGGACACGGTTATTACGTTAGTTCGATGTGGCGATGATTAAAGGATTGAACCACTCAGGGATCGGTTACACAACTATTAGGCAAATGTTTGCAGTCGACATGTAAGTGCTAAATGTACAAACTCATAAAACAAAACACTTTTAACATTAACAGATCTGTGAAATTCCTCTCTGACTCTTTGCACAAATCTGCACAAGGAGCAACGGGACACATAATGAGATGAGCCAAAGCCCGAGTAAAACGTCAGATTTCTACATGCGCTTGTATGGATGCATCCAAGTTTCTGCACGCAGAGGGAAGAGATGCATGAGACGAGCCCTTATTTTTAAGCCGCAGCAAAACGTCAACTGTTTGTCAACGGTCACTTCACGAAAACCCGCGCAAACCATGCCGCCTTCCAGTCAATCAGGCCAAATGCCATTCGGTTATGTGTGCTCGGAGTGAACGCGTCTTCCACATATTTCTGGAAAATGAGTTGGCAGAATTCAATTGAAGTTGATAGGAATTTATTCATACTTGTTTGGAATTTATTTGACTTATCAATTTAAATAAGCGAGTCGTGTTATTGTGGGGAAAGGTATTTGTGGCGAAAAAGTTCAAGGTTTCGTAGTTGCAGCGTAGATACTTTTACATTTGAAGGAAGCTTATATGGCATCACGACTTTCATTTCAGAATGGAAAACTTTCGCGAGTACACTGATCTGACGACCGTCAATATGTCTCAGGCAGCCATGTCGTCTTTTGACATGAACCAATTCATGCAGCAAGCCGTGGCATCGTTTTCTTCTAGAATTCAGCCAATGATTAGCGATGCTGTTCGAGACAATATGGACCGATACATCAAAGGATCTCCTGTAAAAAATGCCGTTGCTCAGGCTATGACGTCATCACCCGTAAAAGCAGCGGTTGCAACAGGTAAATGTTTCTTACAATTAGAATCTTGAATTATGACTCTGAAGTATGCTAAACCATTGTATGGAAAAGCAACCAGTCATGCCATCATATTCCGCATTCTTTCAGCCATGCTTGAGTCCCCAAATTCAGCTGCAGCAGGTAAGGTTTGCGCAAGGCGGACTTTAGTTGTTGATGACCCTTTTATAGTAAGTAACCCACAGTTCCACAGTATGCATTCTGTACGAATTTACAGAGAATTTGATTCGCTGTGAACATGTAGGAAGTGGCTAAATACGAAGAACGCTTTGGTAATGAGGTCTTCACACACACTCTGAAGATCAAGACATCTGAGTGGGAGTCGTATAAGCTAAAAGGGAACCTGCGTGTCATCATGCAGCTGATACTGGAAGAAATTCATCCGGAGGTCCCTGACCTCCGCATGTTCTATCTGTCAGGCGAAGAGACATGCATTTCCGACACGGAGAAAAGATTTCGATTGCCAGATTCCAGTTTCGGGCTTTTGCTTGGTACCAAATTTTGCTGTAGATTGAAAATAGGTCATGATTCTAATAGTTGTTATACCTAAAGAATTTTTATTTCTTCAGCTTTTCTAAATGGGGAATGGGGAGCACACTGGCTTCCACATGATCCGAAGCCCTTGGCCGGTCTAGCGCTGAGTTACGTCAGAAGTTTGCTTGGACAAGTTTTGTGTTCCAGGCGTTCTAGAGCTAAAGATGAAGAGAAAGCGGCCGCGGAAAAGCAAAAAACGATTCGTAACAACGGCAATGCAGGTATGCAAAACTTTCATCTAGTTACATTACACGCGTAATGGTTTTGCGAAACTGTGTCACTTGAGCCTTTTATACGATTGCAGGAAGACGCAAAAAGAATCTGGGCCAAAACCTAAGGCAGGTCTATAACGAACCAGAAACTACAGCTGCAGCAGGTATGTCTCACTATATTGACTATTTTCATATACAGTCTCTAATTTCTACTTTGGCTGATCGCAGGCTGGCAAAAGAAGATTCAGGAGCCTTACCGCATCGAGAGTGATGTGGAGGACGATATTTATGTCGCAGGTATGTCAAAATAACTTACCCGAATCTTTTATAGCTCAGTGTTACTTTAGCTGTCTATTCAACCGTGTTTCGTACTTTCTTCCATCACAGGTCAGCGAAAGAAACGCAAGGGCTCTAAGAACGCCCGCTTTGTCTGCAATGTTGACGACGATCCCAGGGCTGTCCTACAAGTACTTCGTACATTTCATTGTAAAACGTACCAGTAATTGTAACACAAGCTGCAGCTCATCTTGTTACATTAAAAATTGTATGTCATGACAATTTGTTTCTGAAATGTATGCCGTAATGAAATTTAATAAACTAGTGCAACGTCACTATCACCAATACATCATTTTAACCACATTTTCATTCAGTTCGAATAGAAAGCTCGCTCTATATTCTGTCTCGCCACAGTTATCACTCTTATATATAATAATAATAGACGCTGTGGTCAAGTAGATGATTCATTAATGCTCTTTACCGATTCAATCAGTATTATTCTTTGGTAACATTTCCGCCAACATTGTTCTGCATATCATTGACTACTGCTAAAGACATGTGTCTCAATGCTTTATTCGTCTGCATTAGCTACTTTGAACTATACCATACATGAAACTCGTTTATATTAACGGCATTACCGGCTGCAGCTTATCAAACGAGTGATGAAGGTTTTGACGGGGAACCTTCCCTTTCGATGTGTACTACAAGAGTAATCGAGCATCTCTTCTGCAGCCACGACAGCTATACCATGTCGCAAGAGGAACATTCGTCTCCGAACAGCGGCATTGTGATCATACGAGTTGGGAAGATTGCGCATCGATCTGTGAAGCAAACGTCACTACTGCTCTCACGAAGGCTCTCCTAACACATCCAACATAACATGAAACTCCTGCGACACACTCATCCATATTCCGCTCTCATCATTCCCCCCCGCAATAACACGGCTGCATATCCTACATACTACATAATTTTAACGATTAGATGCTTCTCATTGCGTCTATTGCCTAGGGGAAGATCATGAACATTCTTCGACCCAAATGGGAAGTCTGATAATCACCTCGGTTCAACCCAGAGGCAGAAATCAAATCAACTTTGTGCCACGTTAAGTCAAGACTGGACGCAGTTTGCACCTAACGTCTTACCGGTATTTTTAACACTTGGGTCGTTTTGAACGATGTGACAATTGGTAGTTGATGGTATGCGGCAATATATTTAACATTTAAATTAAAGGCAGGGCAGTGTGTTGGATATATCGGACTTCAGTCCTTTGTCTTTGCCATGGTGTAAGCGTAACTTATATCACGCATCCACTTGGCTAGCATTGAATAAGTGAGACAGTTTATTCTACTTTAATTTCAAAGCTTTTGCTCTTCTAATTTAAAAGCTTGCTCAAGTCTTATTGTTCTTGCGTGTTTACCCGAACCTGACATCGACAGCGAGATTCGAAGACTCGGAGGCTTAAACTCCCAGACAACTCGGAAATTGCGGCATGCTTAAGGTGAAAAAAATGATGAAAAAACAAGGACATGAGATATTCCTCGGCAGAAATACTATTCACTTGTACACACCAAGACAGTGAGGGGCGTCAACACTGCCTGCTTTTAAACAAAAGCAATGACATATTAGAAAGTTATTAATGGCAATTTGCCAAAAGGATCCTTAGCACTGTTTCCCAATTTCACTTGTCCAACAACTGTGGAACATTATTGGCTGGCTCTTTTTTCAAGTTCAGCCTCAGGTTATGTAACGTACATATGATTAAATAAACGTTGTAATGGATTTCCTAAGGTCCTGTGAGGAAATGCCTTACAAAAGATGCAAGTGAATGCGAATGAACTTAATCTAGACTTAAAGTAAAGGGACAAACAATAAGTTTCCGTTTGAAACCTTGTTTTTTATTAAAGGTTGAGCAGAGGCTCAGAGTTGGTTGCGGCTAGGCACGAGTTGA
>VRMD01003834.1:0-10181 GCA_009872375.1 Sminthurides bifidus | reverse complement strand
TTTTTTGCAGATTCTGTTCAATCATGAGAAAAGGGCCATCGGTGTAAAATACATGTATCATGGTAGACCACATGTGGCAAATTGCCACAAGGAAATCATTCTGTCAGCCGGTACTGTGGCCAGTCCTCAAATTCTGATGTTGTCTGGCGTGGGGCCTGCACACCACTTGAAGGAGATGGGGGTAACGGAAATGTTATCTGTATATTATACTTAATCATGTGCTTGATCATCAACTGTTACTTCCATTTGACATAACAGATGAACTTGAACTATCGTTGACAGATACCTGTCATCTCTGACTTACCAGTGGGACAAAACTTGCAAGACCATGTAGGAGCCTTTGGCCTTTCATGGACCACACGTAAGGGGACTGCATACTCCCTTCTGCCCCTCCTAAATCCGAAAACCTTCAAGGACTACTACACCACTCGAACAGGTGAGATGAGAACTCAATAGAAACTTTGTAAAGTTTAAAAGGAATGGGAGTACAGAAAGATTTTTTTGGGTAAAGGGCCCTTATCTCAAACGGTTGCCGTGGAAGGAAACGCTTTTGTCCACAGTAGTTTCTCCAACTCGACAGACGATTGGCCGGATGTTCAAATCTTTTTTGTTTCGGCCACTCCGGCTTTGGACGGCGGTCAAACTTTCACAGAGTACTTGGGGATATCGAAGGAAACATGGGATGTATATTTCAACCCCATTAGTCTCAAAGAAGGGTTTTCATTAGTGCCAGTACTTCTCCGTCCTTATTCCCGGGGATGGATTAAGCTGAAGAGTTCGAATCCTTGGGACAAGCCGGTGATCCAACCTAATTACCTCAGTGATCCTAGAGATTTTCAAATTCTGCTTGATGGTAAGTCTCTGAATACGTAAGTCCTATCTTACTACCGATGGTAAGCTTTTTTTGGCAAAAATTAGTTTACAATTTAACTCGTAAATTACAGGTGTAAAAAAAGCACTGGAAATAGGCAACCATCCAGTATTCAAAAAATTTGGGGCCAAGCTCCATGTAGGACGACTGCCGGGTTGTGCACATGTCAAACCCTTGACTGACGACTATTGGGGATGTTTCATCCGCCATTTTGCGCAAACAGAGCACCATGTAGCAGGAACGTGTAAGTTTAAACCAGCTCAAAAGTATACTTTTCCATGTTGTGAACTTGAAAGCAACAGAATTCGGAAATACCGAGGTAATAATTGGACTACATGCGACAATTCTTTATAATCTGTTCAGGTAAAATGGGCCCTCCACATGACCCAGGGGCTGTTGTCGACCCCGAGCTGAGGGTGTACGGAGTAAGTGGCCTTCGCGTCGTTGACGGATCAATTATGCCACAAGTGGTCAGTGGCAACACGAATGCTCCCATCATCATGATCGGTGAGAGAGCTAGTGACCTCATCCTTCAAGCGTGGCAGAGTCCTCATGGTTACCATAGCAACAATTATGACGTATTTAATGAAATTCCTAGCTCATGACCCACGCAGTTGTTCTAACTGTAAGCTAAACTGAATAAAATCTCATTGTTGTCGCCAAACAAAGTAAGCAAGCTGGAAATGAAGAAGCTGTTCTTCATAACTCGGGAATGCGCTTATATCAAGTACACAGCCTCCAGGAAGGGCATCATTATCAGCAGGACAAACTGATGGAAGCTCATAATCGATTCCTCTTATTAAAGCATAAAAAATCTTTCATACCTGAAATCTACCATGATTAGATAAGGAACGAAGTCGCATTGTTCTTTTTAATCATCCATACCGTAGGAGAATTCAGATCCTCACCACAATTCTCTCAGGCCCGAGCCAAGTTCGTATCATTGTGCATGATCTAATCCAAATGTCGTCACCCAACCTCACCCATGGCTTAGTTTTTATCAGCAAATGTCGAAAAATGTTCATCGGAACGTAATTCACCTTAACTGTACTAGTGCAATCAGCAACTGTCATGCGGGAAAGCTAATTTTGTGCAATTCGTAGCTCATTATGCCAAAATATTGGCTTGCAAAAATTAAAGTGAATGTACAAAGACTATGGCGATAATCAGTGTGAAATCCGTGCAAAAAACCCTAGTTTTCGTGTTCGCCATTTTTACCATTGTCATAGCCGGAAGTGTTTCACGGCTAGATGATGATGGCGGATACCATTTGGTGGTCGCACCGCATAAAGATGCGCCGCAAGATTTTCACCTGAATTCCACCGATTACTTTTCTTATGCAGAGGTAGAAGAGCCATCCTTGCAGATCAATGTCAGCCTAGTTTTGGCAGCTATAACCAAAATAAGAAATTAATGAAACCTAATTGATTATTCCAGGATACTCTGACCAAGTTCTCCAGTGCTTTGTACAATGCTACGGATCAAGTTTTTTACATTAAATCAGTTACTTTTGCTGTTCCCAGTCATTGGGACCCTGATGGAATTATAGCTCATCCTGACTTTTACACCATGTAAGGAAGTCGAACTTTTTCATTTCAATCTGAGATTCTAAAATTTTTATTTTAATTTTCTCGAGACAGCTTCAAACAATGCATTGAACTAGGTATAAATTGTTAGGTTACTGATTGATTACATGTATTGATTTTATTGATTTTTTATGCCTTAGTTCCGGGTGCCACAATGCTGACATTTGTCTAATGAAAAGTGGAGATTTTGTCCACGTGGAGAATCCAAACGGTTGCGAACTTCCAGGAGAAAGGATTCATGTTCCATTAAATTTTTTTGAATTGAACGAGACGTCGAGATATGGAAGTCCTGGTAACAATGGCCAACTTACTGTTCCTTACGTTGACTGCATTAACACCTTTTTTGATACAGTTTTACATGAACTCATTAATTGTATTTAGAAAATACACTCCTGAAGGCCTGGTCCCGTTATCGCTGGGGGGCATGGGAAGAGCATGGGTATCCTGACGACGAGCGTTTTCCTTACGCTCATAGAAAATTCCAGAACCATGCTTTCGACTCCTGGCAACCGACATCTTGTTTTGAGCCAGGACAGATTTCATTTAACACGTAACAAATACAATTTCTTTGCCTTTTAAAGCTTTCTTCTATTCTCAGATAAAAGCATTTTCGAGTGCAATCAGCAGCCTTAGCTGAAATGCAGGTGGTAAGTCTGAAGTGCTTTAGTTTGAATTCATATTTGCAGATCTTGCGTTCCGACATCCCCCTACGCCGAATTCAACGAAAGCTGCAGGTTCTACCCCGAATCGAATTCAAATAGCTTAACGTCTCTCAATTTCATGCCATGGGTCTCGAGCGTGACCAGTTTTCTGCGATGAAACCACGCATGACTTAACGTCGCCAAATAGGCAAAACATACTTTGCGGTTACAGAAGCGTTATCGAAGTAATGAAGAGCAGCTTGGATTTTTCCAAAGTGACCCCAAAGGCTCCATCATTGCCCATACAATTTGCATACTACTGGCAAACTGACAGTCCTTTGTTGTACGTTGTGGTGGATGCTCGGTTTAAAGCAGCGGTAAGTAGAGGTTGACAATGGCATTATGAATACCTTATTGTGTTAGACAATTGCCGTTTTTTAATACTTTAAAGAACCGGTGACATGGTAACGAGATTTCACGATGTACAATAAATTGCCATTTGCCTTTTTTTTAGACTCCACGATCAGTCCTAGAAGACATTGTGAGCGAGACGAAGAAAATTTTCGTCCATCCCGACATGTATGACGTCCTTGGCAAAGTCGTGAGATTCCCAAGTTGTGCTGAAGACAAGGTCTTGGAAGTTTTGCAGGATTGGAAGAAGGTTGACAATACCACCGGTGAAAGGTAAGAGTGTCGAAAAAGAAAAGGATCAGAAAATGATGACATCAAAAATATTACTGGGCTTTTAATGGGCATAACAGAACGTTTTTTTGCTCAGTTTTCCCTCTATAGGAATTGCTGAATGTAATCTTTTATCCTTTGCAGTCTCAATGAGTTTGTTGACCCTAATTACAACTGCTCTGGAATTCCTTATGAACTTGGACGTGAGGTGAACAGTATACCCCAATTAAGTTACCGAAACGACTGGTTTTTACACGCACTGGAGGAAGTTATCGAGGAAGTGCGCACAATCAACCATCCTCAAGGAACAGTTATCCTGATGCTGAAGGATGGAGGATATCCTGACGGTGTATTGGACCCTGCAACTAATGAAAGGATCATGGGTGCGTGAAAAAAATGAATCTGATTTTTGAAGAAAAGTTTGGTTTATTTTTGGTCTGTTTTTTATTTAAAATTATTAATTGTATTTTCCACATGGGTCCGACCTCAACATGCGTTTTTTGGTTTTTAGACACCCCCATCTTCGAATCAGAGCTGGTTTCCATTCTACAGCAGGAGAATATCGTGGTCAGCGCTATCGAAGTACGAGAAAAAGTGACCTACCCGAAGGTGCACTTGAAGCAGATCACCGAAGTGTCTCAAGGCAGTCACGCCATCGTGTATCCGGATCCCAACATGGATGTGAAAGTCGCCACTAGAAACGTGGTGGAACCATTACCGGATTTGTTCCTCATCCGGCATTGACAAAAGTGAAGATGCTCAACGAAACATTGTGAGTGGAAGAGCCAGCATGTAATCCGTTACCATGGAAACTGATGTTGTTGATGAACCATGTTTTCTTTCAGCTAATGCATCGCATGCTCACAGCTGATGTAAACATCACACTTCCCATTCACAACGCCAGCATACCCAAGGACCAGCTGGTTACCATGACGATAACGTTCACTAGTAGCAACGACGACATTGTTGTTGAGAACTGTGAGAATTCGCCGATGGACCCCAGCTGGGTCAACCTCACTCTCCGGAAGCAGAGCTGGGAATGGGAGGAGACTGCCGGGTCGTACCGGAGACGAGTTTTGGAATATGGCTTCCCAGCTGGGACGTTCAGTTCCCCGGATCCGTGTATTCTAATCATGAATGTCTCCGCTCCTCTGCATGTTATATTCACCTATGATGTGGCAGCTGGCCGGGCTTGGGAAAAGCTCAATCTTGATATCACATTCGACGTTCCGGAGGACCCCGCAGATTTGCCAGAGTACANCACATTCGACGTTCCGGAGGACCCCGCAGATTTGCCAGAGTACAACGATTTTGGAATAGCCGGTCTGAAAATGTATGCCAAGTTGACCAATTACGAGGACAGGCCTGTCACAGCCGTCAAGGGGATTCAGGCCTACCTAATTGACATCGAGAGCAAGTTAACTCACGGTCCCTACCCTCTCGTGGACACTGGGTCTGCGTCCATCGATGCGGTCCGGGGGGATGGCGTATACTCAGGTGTTGCAATCTTACCTGAGGGAGAGTACCATTTGTGGGTGGAGCTTTCTTCGGATGCTGCAAGCAGGACCGACCTTGAGTCTTTTCCTCATAGGAACTCCGTCTTTGGACGCTTTCTGACCTCTGACCAGGTCGACGTAGGGTGCCCAAGTACAGACATTGTCTTGTGTGGCAGAAGGGTTTGTGAGAAGGCGGGCTTTTGCGAAAAAGTATCCACGTACTGTGCGCTTGTCAGGGGTTGTCAACATGCCACCTGAGGTTTGTAGACATTTGGATTTTTTCAAAATGGCTGACTAATTGCTTCTTCAATTTGAAGCTTCAACTGTGCATTTGCCATGAATTCCAGCTCAGCATCGCTCGGATTACAAACTTAACTGCCGTGGCCAAAGAAGTGATTTGAAATGGAACTAGAATGGCCCCTTCCGTTTATTCATAACGAAACCATGGGATTGGACGGTGAGACAGGAAAAGGGCATTGTTTCCTTTGACCGATTTTCATAGCTTGTTCACGGACTTATTTACCGGCATGGGACTCATTCGACCCTTTATACCTTCTTTCAGAAATGTTCTTCGATATTCGATGGTCAGAGACCCTTGAAGATTTGCGTGACCAAGGGTCCTTTGAAAGCACAGGCATCCAACTGGACTTAAAATCTGCGGAAGATCTTTGCCTCGACGGTGTTCGATGCTCCATCGACATATCAAACTCTACGGGCTTTGACATGCAAGTAGAAATGGTTGCCTATTTTGCAGTTCGTGTCGTAGATGGATCTAATCAGGTATGGAAACGCCGACTCTAATTACAATTAACTTTGAATGGAAAATGAATTGATTGATTAATCTTGCCAGACTTTGTCCCAACCTTCTAACATTGCGGAGGGAAAACTCGAACAAAGTCCACCGACAAAGCCTACTGATCCTCCAGAAAGTTCGACACTTAGCTCGGAATCAACCTCGTCTACAGTTACTTCTGAAGAAACGGAAGAGACCAGCAGCGAGTCGTCGACTACAACAGAGCCTATCCGACAATGGTACAAAGAAAAGGAAGCTACAATAATGTTTCATTAGTTTTGCGGCTGCTGTGGTCCTCTTGGCAATTTTGTCAGTGTCCTACAGCTGTATTAAGGCTAGGCTTCAAGTCCAGCGAGACAAATTGATGAGACGGAGTCATACGTCCTCAATGCAGACTTTGCATGAGGAACATATTTACTGAGGAAACATTTTTTAAGTCATAACTCAATTCGCCTGTTATTTCATGCTTGTTGGTGGTCATTCTCACTTTTTTCGCATTTTAGCTAGTCAATAAATTCTGTTTGACTCCAAACAAAATTTGATGCAGAATTTCTTTGCCTTCCATAGATGCAAGCTTCAAGCTTCTAATTTCAAAAAGATGTTATTAACCGTAGCAAGTTTATTTCTTCATTCGAATAGTTATAAAATTTCTTAAGTTAGTGTGCAGGTGGCTCTGGTTCTGGTGGGCAGTCGTTTTGCCTTGTGGCTTGAAGGAAGGTTTGATCGATTCCTCTTTGAGTGAAGATCTCATGAACGTAGTCGCGTGTCTGTGGACTGGGGTCTCTTGATCGGGAGAGGAAATACGCATTTTCTGGAAAGTGTAAACAGTATAAGAGATACTCTTTGTACAGATTTGATAAAAAAAGCTGCAAACAGTTGTTTAGGAGTTGGTTTTGAATTAACTTACGAAGGTTGGAGGTTCCTTGGTCGCGGCATGACCAAACTTACGGCGTAGTTGATGTAATCAGTTTCCAAAACCCAGTATGGGGCCTCGCCAGGTGAGACGCCGAAAGAAACAGCTAGCTTAGCAGCGGTGGGGTCAACTTGGCGTGCTCGGCCGGTGACTGACCGGTATTCGTATGTTCTACAACATAAAAAAGTTGTAGAATTTTGAATGAAAGTTGGATGAACAAAGACGTAGAAAAAAACAATTTGTAATATACAGAAAGTGAAACTTACTCATTTCTGACCAAGAAAAGCGAGTTAAACACAGTCACTGTTCCGTTTTCACCGGCTGAGTAGTTTGCAGAGATGCAAATTCCACCGGCAGATGCGTTTTGAACATAAGCTTCGATCTCGTACCACTTCCCAAAATACTGTCAAAGAAAAGAGTTAGCTTTAGCTATAAGCAAGGCTACAGACAGGTAGGCAGACACGGGATTTTCGAATATAGAAAAAATTGAGTCAATTTACCCTAGGAATATCAAAAGGATCAACCACAGTTTGATCAGGGCAGCTACCCGGGAAACTGATTTGAGCTACAGCGGCAGTTGCGCATAGTGCCGCAATCAGAAGGCTCTTCAATACGAACATTTTGATTGTGAATTGGACAGACTTATAATTTTTTTTCAGTTCTTCCTGGCCACCAGGTATGAATACCAATTGCTGTATGGTCTTTGCCAGAAGTAATCTGGCTTTTATAGCGGAGACCTACTTTTCCAAAGTCATTGTTTCACGTCATCGAGTTAGTGCCAAAGCCATGACGGCGTTTAGGAATGAGGCGTGAATCCAGAAAGTAAGTCGCAGTTCTAAATATGAGGTATGAACAATTAGCAGGTGTGGGACCAGGTAGGTGATTGCGAAGTTTGAAGAGTTTTTATATAAGTTATGTAATCAATGACCAACTGTCTCTTTCACATCCCTGTCAGGTGGGTGAAGAGCAGATCAAGTACAAAGGTGCATGAATGATGGTTTCGGGTCAAGTTGTTTACTAATCAGTAATTGGTTGATGATAATGATAAGGATAGTATAGGACGGAAAAACACAAGTATGCAACAATGCAACATCAATCTGCTCATCATTGACTCAATTACATCATAGTAGGAGCTCACAAGTGGTCAAAAAATGTCCGAACTATTGACACAGCTAATGACACGGTACCAATTGACTTATCCTTCTCTCTTTACTGTGAATTTGGCCAGGTGTGGATTCTAATGAGCTTGAGTTGATGATTTGGGCTCAAGAAATTCCAGCCATAGTATAGCTACAATTAACCCAGAGGATCCACATCGGGATTAAGACAAATCCATAAATATGGAATGTAAATAAAAACTTGCTACAACAATGATTTCGGCGTTAAAACTTGTTTATTAGTAACAATTATTATTCCTTGCCGATGTCAGTTTCCGCACCTGGTATCAACTAGTTCACATGCATTTAGTCACAGTATTGTGTAATAATATCGATACTTTTCGTTTTGAGCATGACAATTGAATGGTTTGGTGTATGTATGTACGTAGTAGATTACGAGAATAGTGATTAACTAACGGTAACTAACGGGATTTACGTAGCAGTGACATACACACTGCTACTTCCTGCCCACCTTTTCTGTAGCTTATTCATATTCATCGCAACCTCACCTCGACTTATTTGAATCATTTCAAACTTCCCCTCAATCTTTCACTACCGCTCTTTAAGTTACCTATGGAATTGCCCCAATGTAAGCCCAAATGTAATAATAATGTCAACTTGATCATAAGGAATAGAACCTCATATTCTTTGGAATCTCTTAACTGGGAAGGTGTCCTGTAGATCACCAGATCCACGTATACATTGAAAAATTACAAGTTAAAAAAAAGGGGAAAAACAAGCCTGGAGCACAGCCTAGCTTTCGAGCTCGAATCATGAGATCACTCCATTTCTTTTATAGCACACGCATACACAAGTATCAAGTGCAAAAAATCGATTTGAGATCCAAAGAATTTATAACTTTCACTTGGCTTTCATTGTGAAAGGTGATGCACTGGTTTCTTAACATTGCGATGAAATATGTATCTGCATTTCCGTTACTAGAGAGAGCCAGTACTGAGAATTTCATTTTTGAGAATGTCTAAAAATGCTTCCATCCACATCATACCTGTTTCGTACGATCAAAAAGTGTTGCCGTTGAAGAAAAGTTATTCAGGTAGTATTCATCAGAGTTAAAGTATTGGTGCATGTAATTACTATGACAACTAACTTACTAAACTTCGTTCATTCGCTGACATTACTTTCTTAAATTTCAAGTACCAAATGAATGAGACTGTAAGTAAGGAAGTAACCGATTACAAAGTGCGTTGAATCTTATATTAAGAATACTCAGGAAAGTTTTACGTAATGAAAAAACTTGCAAGTGTATGAGGAAAAGACAACATGATGAGATTAAAAAACTTTTACATTACTTTTTTTAAATCTTACAAATGTTCATGTGCTGCTGCATTATCAGCCAGTTTCGAGAGATGCGTATTACGCCGTGCGTAAAACGTACACATACCCTCGTTCCACGTGCTAATGCCTTAACCAAAACGCGCCGCTAAAATAGCCACCATCCCTCTCGCTCACACGTGCTAATCAACTCGTAACGGTTTTTGCGTAACGGTAAATCTTAACTGCGTAAATAAGCACAATTTCACGTTTTACACCTCACTCCGTGTGAACATCGTTTTCATCTTCGCACCATTGAATTTCACCATGTTATTGTAAATACCGTACATAGTCGCGTGTCACGTCCTGTCATAACATACTTTTACTGTATATGAGTGGGCTATTAGAGCAACAAGTTTCTTCTCTTGGTATATTACGCTATTTGTTATTATTATTACTTTTACGTTTCCTCCGCCATCTACTCGCACGATACAAAAGGATTATACTGTGTATAGAAGATGAGAGTCTCTATAAGCTTATTTCGCACCATTTTTTGAGATAACATATTTGCAGTGTGATTCGTTTTTTTCCAAATGTTCAGTCACAGTAAGCATGTTTTTTCAGCCCACTGTACACTGGTACTTTGCTTTCATGATCGGTGTACTTTCTATCAGCGAACGACACTGCAATTCCTCGGATTCAATACTTATTTTTTATGACACAATAGCGTTGAGAGATAAATGTTTTATTTATTTACTTCTATTTGCTGCC
>VRMD01003833.1:0-10182 GCA_009872375.1 Sminthurides bifidus | reverse complement strand
GTAGTCTATGCACAAGAGAGTAAAACCATATAGAGGAAATAGCCATCCAATTCTTGTAGTTTTGTAAATTTGAAAATGCAAATCAGAGAAGACAGCAGAAGGAGAATGTAAATAGAAGATTTTCCAGCTCTCATATTAGGTTCCAGGATCCAAAACCTTGTGAACTCGGGTAGGAAGGAAGAAAGCCTGGCGTTTCCTTCTGCGGTTTCAGTCAACCATAGGTTTGCCGGGAAATAAAGGAAATTAACATATCAATGCGAGCAGAAATGTAATTTTGAACATAAAAGCCTGTGCTCCGCTCTTTCCTAAGTGTACAAGTGTACTCTGTATATGGAAGCCATTTGCCTCGGAGCTAATGCGTCTGTCGAAACAAATAAAGGGATGTGGAATGCACGCTGAGACAATTAACCTAACGGTAGATGGCAAGGTGCATGTTTAATAAAACCGACCGTTTCTGAATTCAAAATGACATGATGCTGGATGAAACTAGGAGGAAAGCACTCGCATAAAGCTTGTTGTAAAAGCAAAGCGTTCATAACTCCATTGAAAAGAATATGAGCATGCCAAAGAGAGTTTTGGAAACACAAGTACGTTCTCAGAGCCACAGAAACAGAAATCGCAAGCTGGGGAATTGGCACTGGTGAGCTGTGTTCATGTTCATGGTGCCGGGAGTCTGACGGCCGTATTTAATTTAAAGCACGGAACAAAAACGATTAAACTACATATGTGAGAGTATTAGAATCAGCAGTTGTTCTAATTAAACCGAATACATAAAGCCATAGAAACTGCGCGCTGGCAGTTTCACCATTGTCAGATGGAATAAAAGGACCGTGAAACTACACGAGTTTGACTCAAGCTAATATGTAATTTTGAAACGAAAATAGAAGTCTGCCGGGTCATAAAGTTTGATTTGTAGTAAATCAGATGAGGTTATTGCTGCGGGAATTGTCGCGAACTTTGTCGCAGTATACCGACTACCGAGACAAGGGCGACTTGGGAGCGGGCTGAAGTTGATACAGGCTCTCAGCGCAGACGTCTTTGGTCTTTGCGATGCAATTTATATTTCTGGGAAAGTGTAGAATGGAAGAGAGGCTGGAGCGCTTTCATTCGGGTATAAATTTGTGTACCTGAACAAACATGCATGTTTGAAAAATCTACGTGTTTTTAGATACGCTTCTTTCTCGGTTCAAAGTGGCCTTAAATCCAGCCAAGCACCGACAGCCAGCAGGGTGTTTCGTCAAGTGGAATAAGTTGAAAATGGAAAACGGATTCAAGCAGCTGAAAAAGCATGGGTGGCAGCCACACCCTTCGTAAAAGTAACAAACCTTTAAGCTGTCATCTACCCAGGAACATAGAGGAATCAAGCATCCGTAAATATTTTTCAAGAGAATCGCAATGCTCCAGGCATGCAGACGAAGTAACGTTTCTGTAGAGTACAAGAAGGAATTCCCCTACGGGGGCCCGCCTTCACAAGAACAAGTAGGCTGGAGAGGTATGAAAGTTAAAATTGCGGTTAAAAATGCTCCAGGTTGGAAAAATTCTCTCTTGAAAGTTTGGGGAAAAGGTGGAAAAGAAATTTTTGCAGAAAACGAAAGCAACATATTTCTTGGTAAACTTTCTTGTCAGATCGTGACGCTCCGCTTTCTCTCACCGCACAATGTTGTGGATGCGAGCAAGGCCATTAAATCGGGCCGGGAACAACTAGCGCATTCACTAAACAGAAGAGAGGATCCAGCATCTCACAGACTCGTGTATTTTTAATGGGCTTCTTGTGAAGAAAAATTGGGAAGGATAGACGTGACAAGCGTATCGTGTACTTGTGCCTCCTCCTCTCAGTCAGTTCCGACTCCGAAGTTGGATCACTGAAAGGATGCTGGTCCTTGTGGCAGGGCTCTTTTTTCTACATAACAACATATGTGAATGACTATCGGGAAATCCATTACGGAAGCAAGAGCTCTTTTGCGGACGGCTCTAAGTGACTCAGTCAATTCAGATTGTGGCTGCCGACGTAAATATATTGCAGTCATCTCAGTTTCCCTGTTCCGAGTCTTATCGTAATGGAGTTTTTGCATCCTTGAGCGAGGATCGGGCCTTGCCATGTAAGTGGAGAAAAACCTGCTAGTTAGTAAATTGAATCACTCAGAGAGAGCCACCCATCCAAGCACTGGAGAAAGCAAGCAATTCGCGCTCTTGCTCCAGGCAAAGCCATGTCTGTACACGGAAGAAGAGTTCCTCTGCTCGGCTCTCTGACTATTAAATTGGAGGGTGGCAGGGGCAAGAGGGTATGCAGATGAAGCGGAGAAAATGGAGAAAGCACGACTTTCATACAAAACTTGCCCATGTAAACAAGAGTCATTTTGTACCAAATTGGTAATGCGCTTTAAAGAATGTTAGAGGCTGACAGCATCATTTGTGTGCACGTGACACTTAAGGATTTGTTTTCTCCTTACGTTTTCAACCAAATTGTAGTTCTGTTATGCTAGAACGTGGGCTTTGAGCGCTTGCTCTTCACCGTCCAGACCTCTTGGGTTGCACATCCATTGAGTGGGTCCATGATGACATTTTTACACCATGAGAGAGGCAGTGTAGATACAATTTTTTGAAGTTGCTGGCTTAAATGAATTAATTCAATTTGACTCCGACTATAGCATCTAACAACAGGGAGCAAATGGCGTATAGTCTGTTAAAAAGACGAGAGCTGGGCTTGGGATTAATTTGAATTGAAAACTTGTGGCTATGAACGTGAGGGAAAGTTGGCTTTCGTCGGGTGAAAGTTAGGAGTTAAAGGTGAAACTTTGAATTGAGAATAACGAGTGGGATTGTGTGGTAAAGTTGGGAACAACTCCTACTTGAACAAGTTAGAGCCGGTGGGAAGCGAATTCAAAATCAAGTCCTGAAACGGCTTTCAATTCACCAAGTTCCCTTCGATTGCTTCAGCACGAAATTCCTATAAACCTGAACTAGTGATTGACGACAACGGCATTTAGTTTCGAAACTTTTGCGATTGAATTCCACTCGAGGAGAGCGTAGCTCTACAGACTGTGGGGTAGGAGAGGAAGAAGAGGTAGTGAACAAAAAAGAAGAAACAGAAAGAAGTTGGAGAAAGTAGAAACTAGATCGAATTAGATAAATTTCAATCCAAGGAACACAAGTTAAAAGAGAGAAGTCAAGTCGTGAACTAAAAAATTACAAAGGTAGGGGAGCTGCGATGGAACCGGTTCAGTTGTGAAGCAACCATGTACATGAAAACTTTGAATTTTCTAACAACCCTGGGTCCAAAAGTTGAGTTAAGGATATTTTAATCTACGCTTTACTCACATAAAAGAACGTTTTAATAGCTTATGGGAAAATCATTTGGAATCTGCACAATCTGACGTTCCAAGTACCAAGTATGAAAAATGGCTAGTCAGCATCGAAAGAATAGAAGATTGCGGAAAATATTAGGATGATACCACGCCCAGCAAAGCAAACAGAGGCGAAAATTGTATAGCCATATTCGTAGTTGACAGACAAAAAGATTCCATTTCACTTCCTTGTGTTACAATGACAGTCATGTTCTTTTTTCCTATTTCAGACCCAGCTGGAGTCGAAATTGTCTGAAGACGAGCACGGAGCTATTGTGGACAGTAGCGGGGAGTACCGAATTGTATACGAGGTGGCAGGCCCAGGAAGCAAGCTCGAGTTCGGTGGACTCACAAAGCCGTTATTTGGAGCAGGGAAAGCAGACTTGAATGATGATTTTTCCATTGATGACGAGACTACCGGAGTCGCAAGTGACTTGATGGATGTGACGATAGTGACCCAAGGTGACGTGATGAATGTGAAAACGTTTTTATTACCGCTCCTGGACCGATGGGCCGGGCCGGTGTCTTTGTGTGTTTTCTGCCGAAATTCTACTGAGGTGGACGCTGTGCTAGAATTTATTGCTCAGGCGAGAGAGTGTCACGAAATGACCCGACAATATGTCACTTTTCATTTAGTCTTTCCCCTAGTCATGGAAGAGAGGAGTAGCAGCAGTGGCGGCGGTGTGAAATCCACTGCTCCTGGTGCCGGATCGCGACGAGTTGGCAAAAGTGATACGAAAAAACAATATGTTCCACCCCAAATTCCAAACGCCAGAACTGATGGCAATGTGAGGGAGGAGATGTGCAATAACTTTTTTGAAGACAGGTCCAGGAGCAAAGTGATACTCGAGCACAGCTCCAGCAACGATTCCGGCAAACCTTTTCCAGTCAACTTGCTCCGGAACGTTGCCAGGAGGAAAGTGTATACAGAGTACAATTTCGTTGTCGACTTGGACATGATTCCTTCATCAGATCTGAGATTCAAGTTTGGTAAATTCGCCAAGTTACAGCATGACAAAGGGACACAGGACGATAAGAAAACTGTGTACGTAGTACCTGCGTTTGAGAGCAAGGGAGGCCAAGTGCCCGAGAGGAAGAGGCAGCTCCTTCAGCTCGTGGAGAAGTACCAGATTCGGCCGTTTTATTTTGACCTCTGCTGGAATTGTCAGGTGAGTTCTTTTAGCCCTTGTGTAATTTTCACCATTTTCAGACGACGGTGGGATGATTCAACTCTCGTCAGAACAACATATCAGCAGGGAGCAGGCAACATGAAATGTTGCAAAGTATATACGAATGAATGGGATTTTAAAAGCTCTTGCGCTTACCATTCACTTTGATGCTGTTACATCGGGTTCATGGGTAGGGCCAGGTAATTTTTTCCCAGAAAAGAAAACAGAGTCATTTTTCATCATGATATATTTTTATCCGTCTTGTGCTTCCCCAAGGGGAAATGAATGGCCACAGCTGGGTCTTCCGAAGGCCCGAGAACATGCAAAGCCGCGTACACGAGCTTAACCTAAAGGAAAATGGCACGATACATGCTCCGTATAATTTCCTAATATACGCAGGGACAGGGAGGAAAACACTCTCAGGCACAATATGAGCTTTAAGAAAGGGTGGCCAAAGCGTGTGGAAATGGTAGTGCAAGCGTCTTATTATTATTCTCAGCTCAGGAGGTTCGCGGCCCAGGAGAAAGTCATTCTCTTCCCCCGACGCGATTTTAAGATAGCCTGGAATATATGGCGGGAGGGCCCGGAGTCTCACTCCCAGGCTGATATATGATTGCAGGGCGGGTGAAGTATTTAATTTTCATTTGATTCATGGCTCCGTGTCACATTCTCAAGCTGGTGGAGATGTTATTGCTGTTGATAAGTTTGACGCAAGTGTAGTATAGCTTTCAGCTGATTATAAACGAGATATGTGAAAGAACCGGTCGATTAATCTTGGAGCGAGAAAAAGAAATCCTCAATCGTTTTTGCACCAACTTGCACGAAAAGTGCTGTTCCTCCCATGCACGTCAGCCGGATTCCAACTCAATTTTTCCAACTAGAACTCACTTCCAATTTTTTCTTGTACATATGCTAGACGAGAAGCATAGAGTAGCGAGCCGAGGAGAAAAGCTTTATTCAATCCACCGTGCGAGAAAATACAGAGGAAGAGAAGACCGAGAGACTCTTAGCTGCCGAATTCGATACATGTATCGAAATGGAAAATGATTCAGAAGCGGAATAGATTTACCTCCCGCTTTGTACATGTTTATTGAGGAGTGAAAAAATATCAAAGAGTCCTAACATACGAGTAAGACAATTAACTTCTTTTCTCGCTCCTGGCGACAGAGCCAGGACTGTCATACACCTCGAAGATTCGTACCTTGGAATCAAGTACTTGATTTACTGCCGCACTTGACTTGCCTTACTGAAGTGAACGACATCACAGTTACAGTCCTGGCACTGTCACTGGCAAAATTTATCGGAGACCAAGCCTCCACACATTAATTTTCTGAAGCGAAACCGCAGTCTCACGCAGCATGTAGCAAGGAAATTTTGCGAATCGAGAGCCATTTTTCAGATGTGAAGAGCGCAGTTGTTGTTGTCACTCCTGCTTTCGTCCATAGTCCCTTCCTTTATTAGCGAGCGAGTAAAAGTTTTAAAGACAGAACCTTCCCTTAATCCGTTACCATGTGCAAGCTTATTATGACTTGCGGAAAACAGAGAGGTAAAAGAGTATTCACATGGTGCGGAACGCGGCTAGTGGGCTGGAGACACATGACCGGGCTACAGTACATTCTCTCCGTTGGGTCCTTCCTGATACCTGATTCCTACGTTACGTTTCGTTATTCAACGGCTCATTACCCCTGGCAAAGTGATAATGCTATTATGGGATCCTTTCTCGGAGAAAAGCGACTCCGCATCCCTTTCAGATTAATCATCTTTAGAGATGACGCGGAGTCAGGGTAGATTAATTTTACCACGGGAAGGAGTTCACTCTCAGTTCCTGCTCCAGCGATTCTCGTACCTTCCCTGCCTTCGTGAACACGGTTTGAGCTGCCATTGAGTTCTGGTCTTCTCAATTCACGATCTTGTGCTCGCTTCGGCAATTTTCCCCGCGCTGATTGAGGAACCGGGGCCTAATGCTCCCGATTTAGAAAAAAAGGCATGTTTCTTCCATGTTTACCGTCTGGATTCCACATTGCTGGTTCATGTAATGTAGTTTATATTGTCATTGTCACGTGTTACGATGAGTTAGAAGCGTAGGAGCGTAAAGACTGTAACTTGCTTCAAGCAAGGAGAGAAAACATGTTGGTGTCACTGAAGGAGCGTTTCTTTTCTGTGATGATGGCGATTTACGTGATGGATTGCCACATCAAGGGATTTAGTGCGCTGAAACATGGAGGATGAGCAGCCGCATTTGCGACATTCCTCCTGTTTGTTTGAAATTCAATCAGGAGATAAATTCCAGATGATGAATTCCGCTAAAGTGAGGTGTCGACTTAACCCGTTTTCCACTGTTTATTCTCGTCAGATGAGCTCTTTTCTGCTCAGCTATTTTAGACCTTATTTTAGTATTGATGGGTTCCAAAATTCCAGCCTCTGTAAAAGTTTATTCCGGATTCACATTAGGTGTCACGAAAGGAAGGCTCAAGACTAGAGGAGTTGAAAATGTGCTTTTGGCTGTGATAAGCAGAGAGAAAGTCGGCTCCTGTGTAAGGGAACCGAGGAAGGAGAGTGAGAGAGGTGGATAAAGTAATCAAAAATCAATGTGACAAGCAGTAACAAACCAAAGGAAGGAAACGAAGATTTGTGGGTTATTAAACGGGAAAGTGTAAACTTGTTTTGCCCCTAGTCATCAAACAGGCATGATGTTGTACTGTTATTCAGATGGAAACTAGTTGATTTTGTGTCTGATTGCATGAAGTTTCTTGCTGCATGGTCGAAGTCATAGTGAAGAGGAGAAAGTAACTGTATGTTTAGCTGGTGTTACGAAACCCCGAAAAAGGTTTAAATTCATCATGAGGCATTCGTAGAGAAGCTTGGAGTGTTTTTGCTGGGTACTGTATAAGTTCATAATCATAATAAGGGTCGGCTAATCACCTATGTCAAGCGATAGAACCGAATTGCTTAAACGTTTATGAGTTAATCAAGTACATAGTTGTTACCAACAGTATTGTGACAGGAAAGGCTGGAGAAGGAATTGTAACGGTTTAGCTGTGGCTCTATCATTGCTAAAATGTACAAATTGAGGAACACAGGGCCACATTTTGTAATTAAACGGGACTGAAAGGAAGATGAAGAGGTTATAATCACGTACGTGGTTTTGCATTCATTATACTCAACTGCTGCAGAATCAAGAACTGGGAAGCGAGAATAACATGAGCTCAGCCGAGGTGGCAATGAGGCAATGAGATGCGCTCCGGGAAAATGAATACGATGCATCATCTGGAAGGGATGATGGAGACGCCGGATGCGAAAATCATGAAGCGGAGGAGTGAATGAGGGAGATGATGAGAAGAACCATCATGTGAACTCAATGAACAAGATTCACTGGGCCGGAAATGACGGAGCATGAGATCACATCCGTATTAGGCGTAGTGTATAATGTGCAATGCAATAAAAGCGGGATAGCATGGATTTAATGAGTATTTCATGCGTGCACTATTGCTTGTTACCGCCTCTGGAATTGATTTTCTATTGGATGAACTCACTGTAATGTCCTTTCTTCTTCTTCCTTTCCGGCCTGCTTTTCGTGTACACGGGAAACGGAAAGTCACCATGATCAAGTATTCAAGCTAGAAAGGCTGTTATTGGAGATTTTACCAACGTTGCATATCGGCTTGTGTAGAATGGTTCATTGCATCAAATTTTAAAACAAAGATAAGCTGAGATTGAGGAATAGCAAATCTTAAGAGAAAATCACAACGTCAGCTTTTTTGAAAAATATACGATTTGAAAGCACTTCGCCTGCAATAGCATCAGAGCTTTATCTCGCGTTAAGTGCCTGCTTGAATGATGCATTCCCTGACCGTAGGGGGGAGTTGACCAGGAGAAAGTATGGTGAAAGGAGATGTAGATCGAACTAATGTATCATTTTCGCGTGACAATATCTCTTTTTTCTTCCAGGTGCAGACAGATTACGAAAACTGGCAAAAGGAACGGGAATCCTCCAATGGGGAGCTATCGGTGCTTTTTGAAGTTTTATGGAAAGATCCGTGGGAGCCGTTTTTCATATCGGACAACTCGGTTCCTTTGTTTGACGAGCGTTTCCGCCAATACGGATACAATAGACTTAGTCATTTATGCGAATTGCACGTTGCTGGCTACAAGTTTGCAGTTCTAAACGACGCTTTCCTCGTACATCCGGGATACAAAACGCATGGAACTTATTATTCTGGGAGGAGCCGAGAAATGGAGAAAAATAAAAGCCATTTTCGCCAATTCCGTAATGAAATGAAGGCCAAGTATCCTCATTCTTCCCGTAGATGCTACTGATCTATACAAAATTTTCTAGAACTACTACTACCATACCATGTATTTGTACGTTTATGTGAAAAACTATGTTGTTACAAAAAAGTGTGTATCACATGCTGGATGTTATTTTATGCAAAAATGCGTGAATTGTAATATTGCGAGATGATAAAAAGTTGTGTGTTACAAATCATATATGCTATGAAGCAGCAGAACGATTGAAAAAATAAAAAAATCACAATTTTGTGCTCACCGTATGTTCACCTGCTGCTACCTTATTTTAAAATATTTTGCCGGTTCATTGACCTCGCAAAACACTAGGTCAGTGAAGCAGAAATGTACCGCTTGAAAGAAAAAAATTAATTTGATTTAGTACAAACAGCGTTTATTTTTCTAGGACAGATTTATCAATAATATCATTCAAATTTAATGACTCGCTTGGTAACAAATTTCAAGGGTACGTGTGAGCGAATACGCTGCCCTTAGATCTCTCCCCAAACATTTATAGGTTTAATTACGTTAGCGTATAAATTACCGGAGACGTTAGAAAATTAAAGCTTTGCATAAGACAAGGACGTCATGTTGGCATTAAACTAACGAATACCCAGCGCTGAATAGATGCCACTTGCGACACATAAGACAAGAACCAACAGGAGATTAAGTAAAGTATGATTAATAATGATTACGACTCAAGTTCAGCCTTCTGTACTATGACTGTTATAATGTTACAGCGAACAAAGTGATTTAGGGTTTATAAAACCACTGAGACTACGACTATTTGACTTAGGCAACAAATTAAAGACTTTTGTATGATAATGACATGTACCTTACACGAATCTACCGGAAAACTGGCAAAAAACACAAAATATTGGCACATTCAAGCAATTGCAAAAAATCAAGCTTGCGTAAGGCTCGTACCAGCGACTTTCGAATATCCACTTATTGTCAAAGGAACTCTGAACACAAGGGCAACGTAGAAGGACTAAATTCCTACTCATCAACTGTCGCTTACTTGCAAGTAGTTCCAGCGCTTAAAGCTACAGCTCCTGCTTGAAATGAAAAATGTATACTCTTAGATTATACCACGTTCGAACGCAGCTTATACGTACGCACTTGAACAGTTCACACTGCGTTTTTACAAAGTTCATTTGGTATTAAAATTTCGTAAAAAATACTCCGTGGACATTTAAGTTATTCCTGTACCTAGAGTGTGAGTTTTATGCAAACACATTGCAGCTGGCTACTTTATCACCTAAGTACAGCTGCCATATGAAAATACAATAACGTAGAACTTAAACAAAACAGGCTTTAAGGTAGACTAGACTTCGTGCCCATCTTGTCAACACGTTGTCTAAAAGAGAAAACTCTTGTAATCA
>VRMD01003832.1:0-10185 GCA_009872375.1 Sminthurides bifidus | reverse complement strand
CATGTCCATGGATGAGCAGATTCCAGTACAACTTCGTGATCAGAAACCAGCTGAGGAATATAAACAGGGTGAGACACAATTCCCCTCGGCTTACCTCGCTATCAACCGAGCCTCGCAAAAGTTCAGCGAGAACGTTGCAGAACTCGAACTGCATTCCACCCAAGGAGAAAATCAACCAGATGATTTTTTTAAAGCTTCTTGGATTGTAAGACCATAATTTGTTTTTGTGGTCGTAGTGAAACGGAACAGCGTTGAGAGAGACGCCAATTCGAAAGTAGAATTCCATGAAGGAATACGATTGCGCGATTGATTCTTGTGCCATCTTGAATTTCACCTTGGATTTCTCCGAGCCAGAAATGAAAGAATGCCACCGGATAGAGGAACTTCAGGGCTTTGAAATGCGGAAGGCACCAAGTTCCTGACCTACTACTACCTCCCACTATTGTCACAAAGATGTCGATAATTCAAGGTAAACCTAAGAACCTACGACTTTATATCATATCCTGTAATAAGTGTTTGCACTGTTTGTGTAACCTGCAATTTTCGTAAACAACTTGATAAATTTTTGAAGATTTCCAAACTGGCAGAAACTCTTTCCTGTGTGCAAGAAATGGTTTTGCAAAACCAAAACGACCCATGGAAAGGGCTTTTATGAGCGTTTTGTACATGTTAAATAGTCTCTGAAAGCTGATTTTATTTCTAATGAAAGACCAACATCGCAAATCCAGCAATTACATTTTAAATAAGGCCCTATATGCTTCCTAGGGCTAGTAATTATAGTTACTTGACAGTTGATAGCTTTAAGCGATAAAATTGTGGAGTTGACGTTGACAGCGCTTATAAAGCGATGTAACTGTAATATTGACAAAGTGTACCTCACTTCATACCCCAAGTCTCCGCTTTCCTTCCCAAACGTAATTGTATGATATTATATGATCTGCAGTATGGGAAATTACATATGCCCCTTGGTTTACGTATTAACTATTTGCTTTTGTCCCTTCCGAGTTTACTTTCCAAATTGAGAGCCATGTTTTTTCAAATTACATGATGATATCCAATATGCATGGCAATTTTGAAAAATTTTACATTTTACGAACAGCATTCAGTCTATAGCCTAGAGCACAGTTGTTTAAACACTCGAACATCCAACAATACATAATTTTAATGTTAAGGAACCCTCCTGGCCTATTTTATCATAAATTACTTTGTAACCACTATGTACCCAAACCCAAAACCAAGAAAACATTCTATACGAACTATGACCTACGAAGGTACAGTCAGCATGTGCCGCTAGAATCAGTTGGTATTTGTAATTTCCCAGCGATGGGGTTAAAGACCATGTACACTCACACGTCCAGCCTACTCCCCCCACCCCCCAATTTTCTATTTTTCAAGTAATTAATGATATGGACGTGTTCAGTGTTCCACTAAAAGTTTACGCCGGCAACCTGCAACCCTTGTCTCGCCATAACCGTGTTCTGACTCTCACAAAGAATGGGTCCACTCCCAGCGCATGGCGACCTTATTAATCCGCTGTTAATGTTTAATTACTGTTATTGAAACTGACTTAGGCTGTTGTTCCAATAAAGCTCTAATTTACAGTCATTTACATCGGAACATCGTTGGACTGAAGTCCATTAAAAATACTAAAAATACTACATCAAGTTCAAAATCATAACTTTATACCAGTATGTGCCACCTACCCCCATGTTAAAAGGGCAGAGATGGTGTTAGAAATGATGAACTGAAAAATGCTCAACACGGTCGACTTCTTGATTTCATCGAACCCACCCATGTGGACCGCGACTGGCCTGCAATACCAGTATGTACCACCTACCCCCATGTTAAAAGGGCAGAGATGGTGTTAGAAATGATGAACTGAAAAATGCTCAACACGGTCGACTTCTTGATTTCATCGAACCCACCCATGTGGACCGAGACTGGCCTGCAAGACCTCGTGTTAGCAATGACCTCCTTGAGAACCTCGAAATTTTCCATTTTTTTCTGGGTATTGAGTGGATACTGCCCTTTCTTGACGCCACCGAAAGTAGACCTGTCGCCGTTGCCGGGGTTGGCCTCCGGTAGGGCCGTTGCCATGATATTGCTGAGAAGACCAGCATTGTAGGCAATTTCCATCTCCATTTCAGACGCTTCCCTCACCGTGGCATTTTTCGGATAGAAGGTGAAAACGAGCAATATCATCATGATCGTCATCAAGGGAAAGTTCATGACCAATTCCAGCGGCATTTTACCGGCGAAACGGAGGGTGCCGTAGTTGCCCAAGATGATGTTGGCAGCCGCAAATATGGTTATGCTGGGCAAGAAAACTTTTGCGTGAGCTTCATTGTACGCCGAACATAGGAACTGGACCATTCTATAGGACTTGAGCTTTTGGAAAGGGAACTCGTGGTTCAGTTTTCTGAAAAAACAACCTACCAATTGTAGCACTTCCCCTAAGACAAGAAACCATCTTTTTTTCAGGTTGCCATTCAAATACCTGTATTCCAGCAGCTGAGTCACGGTCTGGACATGAAAAATCCCCACGAATAGGAAGAAGTACCCCACCTGAAAGTTGGTGATGACCCTCCACGTGCAGTACACCGACCACAGCGCTTGGGTTGCCCCATTCCGATACTCTTCAGGTACGTGAGAGTAGACGTACTGACGCTTTGACCCTTCGATTGCCACCATAAGACACTGGACGAAGCATTGGGGCATTGAGGTGCTTGATGTGCCCCCTGACAATCTTGTGTTCACTGCTCGGCGGCAGCGCCGCTTCAGTGTACGATTGCCTTACGCGAAGCGTCTGATTCAAATGAGCGACGATTTCGTCCCCGTGAATGAGTACATTCCAATGAAGTTTCGTGATGAGAAACCAGCTCAAAAAAATGAAGAACACCAGACACCATTCCCCACGGCTCACATCTGGATCCCCGAAGGCTCGAATAAGCTCTGCCGTGACATTGATGAACTCGGCATTGATCCCTCCTAAAGTGAAAGCGAGCCAAAGGTATGCTTTCACGCTCCGTGGCTTATAAGCCCAGATTTTTTGTTGGTAGTCGTAGTGGAATGGAACTGCGTTCAGAAACACCGCAACTCGAAAGTAATATTCCATCAAGTGGTAGGACCTGGCAACTTCTTTCTTCGCCATTTTCATTGCTCGTTCAAACCTGCTGCTAAGGTACGCTTTGAATGAGCTGCTTTTACGTGTTTTACGGAGCCCGAAGATTTTAAGAACTGACTGATGTTACTTCGTTGAGGCTATATTTTCAAGGCAGCTCTCAACCTTTCTAAGGAGATAACGGAAAGCTCATGTAGCCTCTAATTACATGTTCTACCGTTTGTTAGTTTGTTGGGCATCTAATAAGATAATTGATGCTCTGTTGATCAAGTTTTATTTACCTGTTTTGCGATGTTCTTAACTTCCGTTTCAGCAATACGCAAACAATAGTCTCTATCGGTTGTTGCGCAGCGAATGAATTTACACAGCTACTTGCTCCTGCTGGCTGTTGATCATGTTTGCTGTCTACAGTTTAATTTATTGGTAAATCGGATCGTCGTATCGACGTATCACACTACAATTCATCGGCATTATGGCGGCATTACAAACTATCTTAGGTACCTGGTACCTGGAACTGCGTGGGTCAACTATTAATTTATGAGTTCACTCGGCCCAAAACGTGTAGGCATAAGGTATGATGCCAACAATTTCTCGACATGGACATATTGCGACGTCTTTTTAATTTCCTTATTTTATGAGATTCTGCTGACGTAGTTTGACATCTGATTTTTGAAAAGGCATACCTGGCGAAGCAATTTTCCTCGTGCCGGTATTGAAAACAAGGTGACATTCTTTTTACCGGAATCGAAGGCTTTTAACCATGGTATGGTTAAAAGCCTTTGTGCACCTTCGAGGTTAATGTATTTACACGTGTGGCTCCTTGAGCGTTCCAGGAAGTCTGTTTGTTCTTCAATGATTAATGAAGCTTCCATTAGCTTATTACTCTCTTGGGGGTTGCGTCGTCACCAGTCGTCAAATCGTGTTACAAGAATTTGGCGGACCTCACTGCGAATGGCGACGTTAGCTTGATTTCCGCGTCATTGAATTATGAATTGACATTATGACGACAATCGATAGATAAATATTATTGAAGTTTACACAGCACAGGTGGGTCAATTAATGCAGCCTTTTACTGTACATGTAACCTATTTGCATAGGAATAAGAACTATAGACACAGCATTTCTCTTGTGAAGCTGCATGCGTTAATTGTAATTGTGTAACTGCTAATTACGAAATGGCATCCGCATCGCTCTGAAAATCTACTCCCAAGTTAAAAGTGCAGATATGGTGTTGCATATAATGAACTGAAAAATGGTCAATACGGTCGACCGTTTGATGGGATAGAAGGCTCCCATGTTGATGGCAACGGGGTAGCATGACCTAGTATTCACTATGACCTGTTTCAGCACCGACGCACTGTTCATCCGGTAAACAGCATCAAAATCCTGCTTGTTCAAGTCCCTCTTATGCACTACCCCCTCCCCCATTTGCTCCAACAATCGCGGCCATACCGTTGACTCTTGCTCCTCCCTCATTAGCCCTTATCACGTGAGGCAAGCCGTCCATGCTCGACTTGGACCTCACATCAGCCCAGGCAGAGGGCATGGCACTGCTGATGACCCCCGCCTTGTATGCTATTTCCTTCTCAAACTCAGACGCTTCCCTTACGGTGGAATTTTTCGGATGGAACGTAAAGACCAGGAGAATCATCATGATTGCCATCAAAGGAAAGTTCATCAGCAGTTCTAGCGGGAGCACATCGACGAAGCGCACGGTGCCGTAGTTCCCCAAAATGATATTGGCGGCTGCGAAAATTGTGCAACTAGGCAACGTTAATCGGGCTTGTGACTCATTGTATTTTGAACAGAGGATTTGGATGATTCTGTAGGACTTGAGTTTTTCGTACGGTAGTTCGTGGTTCAGTTTTCTGCAAACGAGCAAACAATACGGTTAGTTCAATTTTTCCTTCTCAGTTTTGTATGAAACAACAACCAATAATGTTGAGACAATATGGGTTTTGAAAGCATACCTGTACTCCATTAGTTGTGTCATAGTCTGCGCATGAAACATTCCCGCGAAAAGGAAGAAGTACCCAACCTGGAAGTTAGTGACGACCCTCCAGGTACAGTACACCGACCACAGGGCTTGGGTCCCTCCATTCCGGTACTCTTCAGGTACGTGAGAGTACAAGAACTGGCGTTTCCACCCCTCGTTTGCCACCAGGAAGCATTGAACGACGCATTGTGGAATCGTGACGGCGATGTGACCTCGAACGATTTTATGGTCACTGCTTGGTGGCAGTGCCCCTTCCGTGTACGTTTGCCGGAGGTGAAGGGTCTGATTCAAAAGCGAGATGATTTCCTCGCTATTTAGAAAAATATTCCATTGGAGGACTTAGGATGAGCCACCAGCTCAAAAATATGAACAGAATCAGGCACCATTCCCCTTGGCTCACATCTTCATCCCAGAAACTGCGAATGAGCTCTGTGGTGACATTGGCAAATTCCAAGTTCATGCCCCCAAAGGTGAATACAAGCCAGAGGTTGTTTTTCCTACTTTTCGGTTGGAAAGACCAGACTTTTTTGTCAAAGTCGTAGTGGAAAGGAACTGCATTTAGGAAAACTCCCAAGCGGAAGTAATATTCCATCCAACTGTAGGATTTCGCTACTTGCTTTCTGGCCATTTTGACCTTAATTAACTGCTAGTTCGTCGACGTCAACGAAGGATTTTCAACTCTTGAATTTCCTAAATTTTAGGCTGGATTTGCTTGTCCAAAATGCTGATGAACTCTATGGCTTTGAATTTTGGATCAAGCCTTAAAATCGGATTCCTCCATACTTTTTTGTTCGAGATTTTATATAACTCTTGTTCATAAACTATCTGTCATGCAATAGTGTCAGGAAGGTCGGGAGAAGTAAGGGGCACTGGGACATTTCGGCAAGCATCTGCTAGCTTTTGTTCTAGAATAAAATTCGCACTGATGTCGACAGCTTTACATAACTGCCTGAGGACATGTGTTCATGAATTGTAAAATACTTCATTGCGAATATCAGCTTGATCATATTATCAAGTGATACAGGGGCGGGGGTAGAATTTGGTAGATATCTTCGGTTGGTTGCATAAGCTTGAAACACGTCAGAGACAAGGTTATGTCTTTTGGACTTGTGCGCATAAGTTTTCGCCGAATCGCATCAAGTTTGCAGGGTAGTTCCAAGTACGGTTACTGGAAAAATCCCCGGACTTTCACGTAGAAAATTAATAGCCCCAAATGAATGACCATGTATCAGGACGGGAAGAAAGTAAATTAGAAGCATGTAGAAAACACGGTTAGATAGGATAAAGTGGTTGTCTTTTTACCAGTGTATGGGCCGAGGGAGCTAGGTTGGTCATTTGCGTCACAAAGGGAATTGCGCACGGCACGAGGCATTGCTAAATCAATTTTTAAGGACTGGGTTTAACGTCAGTCCCGCCTACTGAAGTAAAGGCATCATCAAATTCATTAAACGGTTTGAAATTTTAATTCAGTATGCTGGAAAACTAACGCCTCCCACTAGTGAGGCGAAGCAATGAACAAGTCAGCCGACTGAAACAGGCTGTTAAGGTAATTACAGTATCCGCGTTACAGAATGGTAAAAGTAGACAGGTAAGATCGTAACTGAAACCAAAGCTAGAGCTAATAGCTGGTGAGATAAAAACTTGTGATGAAAAGCATCAAAAGTTCTGATTTGAGAATAAGTCACAACGAATTTTACATACGAAACCTGAAATCTCACAAACGCTGTTGGTAATACCCTTCAACTTTCACTTGACAACTGATTTCAAGTCGGAGAAAGTAATTGTGCGGTGGTACTCGTACCGCAAGGTTCGCAGAAGGAAGTATGCTTCTAAAAGTTGATCTTGATGGCCTCGATTCCTCCGTTTTCACCACCGACGTACAAATTGCCGATTGAGCTCATGGCCATGGTGTTCACATATCCGTTTAGTGGAAGTTCGGTGATTTTTCTCCAGTTTGTTCAAATCCCATGCCACGACTTTCTTGTCCCATCCAGCGGTAAAAAATTTGTCCGGATCGCCAATAATGGCGTTGATGATCATTGAATGTCCCTGTGTAACGAAATTGCGGTTGGTTAGGGGCAATTTCAACAGCGGCAAAAGTTGACCGCCCAACGTGGGGCTCGAACCCACGACCCTGAGATTAAGAGTCTCATGCTCTACCGACTGAGCTAGCCGGGCAGATGTTGAAGGAGATTAGCGCATGCAAATTACTCCGCATCTTAAGATCATTTAAGGTCAAGACGCAGAGCTAAAATTGTACTCCTGCTTTCTCCCCAACTCACTGGCTAGCTCAGCGCATCGGTAGGCTTAAGCTAATCTCTCAACATCTCTCAGTTTGAAACTAGCTTTCTCTCAGATAAACTTAAAGGCCATTACCTGCAATTTTCCCAGGAGAGGGTGACCTGGTGCCTCATTATCATAAACGAGGACATCCATACCATTTCTGTCAACAAAAACAAGCTTGTTGCCAGACACTCGGAGAGGACCACGGCCTTCCAACGTTGTTGTGGTAGCAAGATTGTCTGCGAAGTACAAGGCGGATAAAAATATTACCGTTATTTAAAGCTAAATGAATGAAATGAATTGGACCAGGAAGTCATAGTTAAGAATATGACTTACTTCCAGCACTGAGGGAGGAGATGGTCACATCACGGTCTCGGACAGTGTACAACTGTTCACCTTCGGCGAACATGTCCCAAACTTCTTCGAGCACGTTCAGAGCAGCTTCTTGCTTGCCATCTTTCCATATGCGAACCTGGAAAGGAAGTAAACCTTGTAATTTTTGGGGATCACGAAACAAAAGATATTTAAAGCGAAAACAAAACCTAATATTTAAAGCGTGAAGAATAAAATGACTCACATGCCCTGTTTCATCTCCAGCAAATAATCTGCCACCATTGACCCTCAGGCGACGGATGGGTCCTTGGTGCCCTTCGATTGTTCGTACAAGCACCCACTGCCCGTCCTTTTGTGTCCATTCCTTAATTTGTGGCATCGTTTGAACAGGTGTAAAAGTTTTGGCCGTCCGAGGCAGTGTGGTAAATTGGGTAGTCGTGAGCTTGGAATTCCGTTATCAATTTCAGGTCTGGAGTCCAGATCTAATAGGGGTAAGACCAGATCAACCACTTCAGATTAGCTTTTGCACGTAAAACCTCTGTTGTCATGGAAACTATAGAATTTCTAAGTATAAAAGTGCCGTTTATGGTAGGCAGGGCACTGTGAATGTGGAGTGTGGAGTATAGCGGCTTTTAACAATTTGCTAGAATGGTTACTTCATCCTGGAGGAGGACCGCAATGGCTAAGTTAAAGTTAAATATAATTAAAATTGAACCGAAACTCTTAAGATCAAAATTGTATCTGTACAATTTTAAGCTTAAGCCACACGGGATGACCAATGCGGTGTGACTTGCCATCACAATTAGAAACAGTAAAAGCAAAAGCAAAAATGTTCGCCCAACGTGGGGCTCGAACCCACGACCCTGAGATTAAGAGTCTCATGCTCTACCGACTGAGCTAGCCGGGCTACTGTGACCGTTGTGGTCTCCTAAGCACTAGTTCTATCTGGCTAACACTGAACGTCTTTAACTGTTGCAAATTGTCACCACTAGCATGGTTCTAATCAAACTAGTAGCATCACAGTAACTATTCAAGGACATTAATTGTAGCTTCGCTCCTTCTTCAGCATCTTACCTTAACTTTGCCTCCGTCTCCACTACTGATAACATGTCCGTCATGCCAAAGCAAACTTTCCGTATCTCCCTTATGTCTTGCAGCTTCGTCAGCCTTGGCAATCAGTTCCAAAGACATTTTGCTTAGCTTGCAATTCTGCGCACAGATAATTACGAAACGTTCACTGCTGAATCAGCTTAATAATAATAATAAAAGCTTTGCGTCTCAGCTTCCGCACTTAAAAACCTGACTTGAGATCAGCTTCAAACTGAACTTTTCCAGCACAACGTCTGTCTCTTCTTAACAAAGTCCCAAGCGTTTCAACCACAAGGAAGCTGACTGAGATTTAACCAGGGTGGACCACAGCCACCCGGCTTTATACTACCAGGGAGCCGGCTAACAGCCACTGATCTCGGTGTACTCAACGTCCGTCTCTTCTTTACAAAGTCCCAAGCGTTTCAACCACAAGGAAGCTGACTGAGATTTAACCAGGGTGGACCACAGCCACCCGGCTTTATACTACCAGGGAGCCGGCTAACAGCCACAGATCTCGGTGTACGTGACAGCTTGCATTTCCGTCATTTTGTAGTGCCAACATACGCATAACCCTCGGAGTCTGATGCAACAACATGCCTTGAAAGAACAGAGAGCTCCGGAAGCTGTATGTGTCCGGATCGGGAGTCAATCCTTAAGTTCGCCAGCGTACGCGGGTATTCCACTTACTTCTCGAAAAATAAAAAATGACAGTTCCCAATTTAGCTCATGGCAGAAAAAAACTACAAGATACAAGCGTCTACGTGAACGAATGCAGATTCCATCACAGTCCTTACAAGGAAACTCAGAGTCGGTCTGAGGCAAGCTGTGATGTATAAACGGAAGGACCGTCATGGAAAATAAAAGCTATCCTTACAAGACTCTAACTATTTTGACGAGAGATTGCTTCAGCACCAGTTGGAATAATCATTGAAATCTGAAACCACATTTGAAAATTCGAATACTAACTGACAAAACTCTCTATCACTACATCCAATTACATAAACGATCAGCTGGTTGCTATGGTTACAAATACATTTTGTTTTTATTGGCAATCTTCTATGTTACGTTAACAGGCCGTTTAGCCAAATCCATCGGAGCTGACAACCGATCTCTTAACAGAGGCAATCGGATTGATGGAAAGTTTGTAAGCCGCATGACCAAACTATTACTGGTTTCTCCAGTTTCCAACGTCATTGCGTTCACAAAATGATAGTGTCAGCTCCACTCGAAAATTTCCAAGGTTTATTTTTAGCTAGACTTGTCGTTTTGTTGTTATGGTTAGCAGCACACGCCAGCCGCACTAGATCGCTTCTTCACTGCGATAAACAGCCTCATGTCCTCGAAGAACCCTCTTTTCAACCCC
>VRMD01003831.1:0-10185 GCA_009872375.1 Sminthurides bifidus | reverse complement strand
GTAGATGTGAGCATTGTGTCTACTGCTTCGAAAGATGAAAAGAATTAGTCAAATGTTTTGTCATAATGCCATGTAGCTGTACTGCAGCCTCACGTAAATTCATAATCGTACCAGCATGATTACCTTGCCAGCAGTCATATATTTAAGCATCGATCCGAGAAGTGACCACATTTGTTAAGCTGTAGGAAAGTTGGAGCTGGAAGGTCAAAGAAATTGAACTTTGGCAACATGTAATCACGACTCTTATCGTGAAAATGACAAGTACGCTGCGCTGGAATAGATTCAGTTTGGCGTCCATGACTTCAAAATATTAACATGAGCGGCATAACCGGCTTAGCACATAAAAAATCATAAAGATTGCAAAATGCTAGCTGATATTTCGGTGCCAAGGTGTACCTGAAGTATCTATCTAAAAAATGTCTAGCCAAAAGATATTGTAGCTTGCACCTTCCAATTAAGTCAAGTGATTGATTGGTTCAATTGCTGATATCAATATCTGGAGACCTTTCTTTGCATTTTGCATCACTTATTAACCTCCACAAAATAAGAACAGCACGGACACCGAAAGCAACTCGTGCAATAAGGCACAAACTACAGGATCAAGTTTATACAAGGAGTGAGTTTATCAAACTTTTCCTGGAAAAAATTGAGTTGCTTTGAAGAAAATCATAGATATTATCCTCATCTACAAACTGATAACTTCAGATTCCCTTTGGAAACACTGATTGATCCTTCAAATTAATTATTTCATGTGACAGTATAATGATAAGTGTTATGGTGGTTCAGTGGAATAATGTGCTTGGCTCTTTTACACAGTATTTGCTTATTTCTCGCAGTGTGTGTGTCTCGATATTTATTTACCTCGATCTTACCTCTATGACATTCATGGGCCGAATGCCCTCGAATCTGGGAATCTCTCGAGCTTTTATACCCGGGAGCTCCCGTTTAATTAACATGGGCTATAGCTACAACACAGGTAGAATTCCATGTACACAGGTGGAATTCATCTACGCAGTTGAGCGAGGTCCGGGCTTCTGCACACGGGCCTTTGCTTAGAGAGAATGACGTGTGCTTTTCCTATGTACTAGCAATAATTCATAACATTACGTCGGGGGCGGCGCGAAGTGGCGTCCCGACACTTAAAATGTTATCAAAAGTGAAAACGTTATAAAACAATATAAAATGTTTGAGACACTGCAACTCTTCATCTTCATCCGGGGTAATTGCCTGGAAATCTGCCAGGGTAGTGGCTGGGATGAGGCCATCCACGTCTGTTGCGACGACCTCGCCATGAGCGACCATAGGTTGGCGCTGGGGTCGGACCTGGGTCCGGGACTGGCGGAGTTACTTCCGGGTCTTGAGTCGCAGTCATAAAAACGTTTTGGATTGTCACGTTGTCAATTTGGATGGTGATGCATCCAGTCCTCATTGTCACCGCATGCGAAGCTCTTGGTGGCGTTGTCACCGGTTCCTCTACTATGACATCCGGATCCTGTGCTTCTTCTTCATTCTCCTCTCGGTCTTGCACGGATTTGTCACGAGTTGCCGTGGCTCTTGGTGGGTCCGGTAAAATCGGATCAGAAATCTGTCCTTCCTCATCTTGAGAGAAAGTTGGCGACCGGAGAGATAGTCGGGTGACACGCGTAGTTTCTGGCAGCACTTTTCGTGGTGGCTCAAACAGGTCAGCTTGCCCTTTTTCGTGCATCCATGCCCGACGCCTTTCTTCACGAAGCTTCTGGGCTATCCCAGCGGGTCCAGGCTGCGGTGGAGCTTGTGTCACGGTGGTGGTGGTGGAGCTTGAAGTGGATGCCTCTTGACGCATCTCAGTGTTACTCGGCTGAGCCGTGGAAGCTCTGTTGTCACTTGACTGACCACCTGTCACAACTCTCACTGGCCGTGTAGGCGTTCGCTTGACTGGTGCACTAGACATTTCACCACGTAATCTATTAGCTGTGTCTCTTATAGCAGCTCTATCAACAAGTCTTTCTCTTAGCCTTTCAATAGGAAATGCTGGAACTTTCTTAGGTGCTAATCTTTTACTTTTTCGAAAATTTTTGCGTATTATTAAATCAAAGCCCATTGTCTAACAAGTGTCATTCTCAACAGTAGCTAATCAAGTGATGCATGTTCCATTTTTAGCAGGCATCTCTGCGCATTTCATCACGTTTCAAACCCGTGATTTAACGTTAGCTGTTGCACTCTCATTTACTTTTGGAGGTGCTGTCGCAGTAGAATTGTTATCAATCGGCCACTCGGCACGTATAATTGCATCTTTCGTCTGATAACCAACGTTTATGTCTCTTGCAAGACGGTTCTCAAATTTCACTTTCTTGTACCAGAACGCAATTCCTTGAAGGAGTTTCGGTACTAGCAGTACTATAAGTATGCATAACATGCAATAGATGGCGATTTCGACATGGACTGGAATTCCAGGGCAGTTGCAAGTGCATTCTCGTTTCGCTGCATGTGCTGCATGCAAATTGCCTAGCATGATGGACAATAGCCCTGCACTACGTTTTACGGTAAACAGTAGCCAACAAATGGCTAGGGCAGTCATGCCAAAGAGAAGATACCCAATAGTAGGCATCCGTGAGGCATCTTGAACAAACCAATGTGGGACATAATAGTACTCATCTGTGCTAATCTCGGACAAGTTTTTGAACGTAGGAGGTTCATACTCCGTATTCGGGCCAAGCTGATGCTTACGTGGCCAATCTTTATCTAATAAAGATGTCCAATTACGGAAGCTGGGTCGTTGCTCCCTTTCAATTTCTTCTTTGAGTACTAGATTGGTTAGCTTTAGCCAGTGGCTAGGAATAACATGCATGACTGTTTTCTCTGATGAGCTGGGCTCAAGTAAACAAGGAAAGCTAGGGCTTATCAGTACTTCGTTTTGCACTTCAACATGACAGTCACATTTCACTGCTATTTCAAGGTTACCAATTCCATTTATAGGAGGTATTAATTCCTGAATTTTGCCATCTTTGCAACTGATTCTGGCGTTCTTGCGTGGTAAGTGTGCAATTGAGACTCGATTTGGGGTTAATCGTGTAACTCGTATTCGATTGGTTTTAAAGCAATCGTATCGGCATGATTTACGAATAACACTCATTTGGTCATCTCTCAAAATAGATTCCAAGCAGGGTAAGGCTGAATCTTTGATGACATTCGAATCTGGTATCAGACACATGCCTGAGTGCTGGTAATCGCATTTTGGCAGATCTTCCGCATCAAACAACCGTATCTCTGGTCCTGCTTTAGCCAGGATAGTTGTAGGCATAGCCATACGACAAGTCTGATTGCCATTGGCAAAATCAATCGGTTTCAGCTTGAATAATTCCCAGCGATAAGTTTTGGAACGGATGGGAATCTTTACTTTTACCATGGCCTTATGTCCGTCATCTAAACATTCCGCTAATTGTAGCGAAAAATACAATGGTAAATTCTTTTCGGGTATGGCTAATTCTTTACCGAGCGCGTGTAGCTTCGGTTGCAATTCTGCCAAAGCGGAGGCAAGGACAGTTGGGGAAATAAAGTGTCTCGGTAATCTCTTCTGAGCACACATAGTGTCCTTCGCCATAAATGCTGTAGTAAGAATCTGATGTAGTTCCAACAGCATTTGATTTGCTAAGAAGCGGTTGTGCATCATAATCATGTGTTCGAAATCTCGAACTTCTCTCAGATTTTCTTCATGCACAAAGTCATTTACTTTCTCCATCGCTTCTGCATTCTGTTTTAGTTTGGTTTCTACATAAGTAGCAAACTGAGTGAGCTCTTGGTTGACCATTATCAAATTCTGATGGTCAGTGTGCAAATTCTTGGTCATATTCATAACATGCGATTGCAGTGATCGCTGTTCTTCCGCCATTAACTTTGTCGTAGAATCCAGGGCCAAATCACAACAGAAATTAAACCAGGCTCCAAATGGATTTACGGATCGGCGGGTGCGCTGGCTAAGTTTTCTTGGGGATTTTACTGTCTCGAGCTCTAACTCCTTCAGCGCAGACCAAGTACGATTTTGCATTTCCTCAATGTGCGGAATATCACGGCACATGGGATTTTGAGGATCGCAAACATCTGAGTCATAACCTTCCAAGCTCGGCAAACTTGGGAACTTCGGGATCTCAAAGAACAATGGAAGGCTCCCTTCATAGGGTATGGCATTCTCTAGCCTTTCCATATAAATCCCGGTATCAACATGGATCATATCAATCTCATCAGAGCTACTCCTCTGGAAGTTAAATACAAGAACAATTAGTATTAACAGAGACATTTTTGGGATCAGGACTTACCACTCTGGTTCTGCTTGTCTGTCTCTCATGGTTGTCTGGAATCAACTGTAGCTTCAGACAATCTTTCTCGCGTTTATATACGCTCAAGCTCCTCCCCTTAGTGCGTTTTAATCTTTCAGACGAGCCGGTACATGGCAGGTTCTGCCGGCTTTGGTTTTATACCCTTCAAAACCTTTAAAACTGCACTTTACTCTACGGGGGTTTTTCTGAACAGGAGGTTCAGGATCTGGTTCATCATGTCCTTCTATGACATCTTCCCCTATAACATCGGGGGTTGCTGGAGGTTCAGGAAGCTCCTCCTCTTCTACTTCCTCCAGATCTTCCGTTGCCATGGGCTCAGTTTCTGGGCGGCCCTCTCCCTCTGCAAACTCGTAGCGCCATTGAGGTATTTCCATTATAGTCTCCTCTAGTACAGGTAAAATCTTCTGTACTATTTCTACAGTAAGAGGTGCTACAGTTTCGGTATGTTGCAGTATACTCAGAACAGATGGGAACTGTTCTTGCTTTAGGATCCTATTTATCATTTCACATACAAGTCGTATTGGCAACGTGATATTAACGAGTCCTAACAAATTGAAGGTACTCTTGCATAATTCAGCAGTAACCAGTGACATCGTGATCTTAAGATCACCAGGGTAGATTCGAATCAACTTTACCCTCGATTCGTCATTGCGAATCCATAATTCTGTGCGCACGTTTTCATCTTGCCTGATATCTTGCAAATTATATGTATCTTGCTGTACATTAATCTTTACTATGCCTTCCATATTTTCGGACCATTTTTCTGCTCTGTCAATAATAATGACATCAAAGGCATGTTTGGAAAACTCTCGCCATAATTCATTAGCCTTATGGAGCTTTCCCAAGTTCACAACTTCATCGGATAACTGTCTCTCAGTTACAGGTTCTGTTACGAATCGTACTGACCGTTTCATTGAGTCGCATCGGGCCCTGATACTCTCAATCTCTGACAGTATCTCACTTAGTGCACCATATTCTTCTTCTTCAGGAGTTTCATCCTGTGTGAACTTACTCAATTTTGACACGTGTACTATTTGCTTATTCGCAGCTGCGTCTTCAATCTCGTACAGCAAACTTGATAACTTCCGCACAATGCGGTACGGTCCGAACTTTCTCTGTGCAAGTTTCGCTGACAGGCCGACCCTCGGTCTAGGCCATCTTAATCTGACTTCATCCCCTATTTTAAACTCAATACCTTGCACGCGCCTATCAAACCAGGCTTTATATCGTTCTTTTGCAATTCTTAAATTTTCTCTGATATGATCTCTAACTTTCTGCAGCTCTTCTTTGCTTAACGCCTTAAACAACGGAACTTGTAATAAGTTCTCAAGTGCAGATCTCGGATGAATTCCATGCACTATGTAGTAAGGAGACTCTTTGGAGGAGGTAGATGGCGTCGTATTCAAAGCAAAGATTATTCTTTTCACATATACATCCCAATCAGTCTGTGTGGGTTTCGTGTATATCTTTACTAGCTGCACTATTGACTGATTTGCTCTTTCTACTGCACCATTAGTCGAGGACTTATAACCGGAAGTAAAGGATTGCCGAATTCCGTACTTCTGGCAAAACATAATCATCTCCTTCGACTTAAATATCTGTGCTCGGTCTGTAAGTATTCTAACTGGTGGTCCAAATCGAAACACAACTTCTTCTTCTAGAAACTTCACGGTCGTCAAAGCCGTGGTATCTCGGGTAGGTTTCGCTATAATATACCTGGTATACAAATCAACACAGACCACTATGTGTTCGTTCCCTCTCATAGTTTTCTTGAAGGGACCACAGAAGTCTAGTCCGTACATACTAAACAATGTATCAGGAGTCGGCAACGGCTGTAACAAGCCATATGGCCTTGTGCGGTCATACTTATGTGCACGACAATTCTCACATCTGATAACATATCCAAATATTCTTTCACGCATCTTCTTGAAATAAAAGCTTCTACTGATGCGTTCGTACGTTTTGTAAAATCCACAATGTCCTGCCATAGGATCATTATGACCATTCTTCAAGACTTCTGGTATTAGCAACTGAGGAACAACTAATCTCGGATGACCTGTACCTACGTTGTACAATCGATCATCAATCATTTGAAATTGATCCTTCATCTTTCCATTCGTTTGCATATCATGTTTTATCTTAATACACACATGATCATTTTCTTGCAAACGGATTATTTCATCTCTGCTGAACGCTATCAACGGCTTAGGATCATACGCCGGAGGTAATGGGGAATTGAGTAGGAGGACAGGTACGTCTTGATAAGATTCATCTTCCTCTGGTTCAGGAACAGGTAATCTACTCAATCCGTCGGCACTTAAATTCTTTATACCAGGCAAATATTTCAGCTTCATATCTGGGTATTCCATCAGTCTCATCGCCCATCGCATAAGTCTTCCATGACTTGGATCCGTGGCGAAATTTATTTGAGTCAAGGGCTGATGGTCGGTATAAACAGTAAACTTCTGCATGTGCAGATACGAACGGAATTTATGTAAACTCCATACAAGTGCCAAAAATTCTAAGTGAGTAACTGAATAGTTTCGTTCAGCTTTATTCAAACCTCTGCTAACAAAACAAATTGGTTTGAACTTTTTGCCATGCAATTGGCAAAGTATACCAGCTATCGCATCTTTGGATGCGTCAACAAACAACGCGGTTTCTCTCCCTGGTTCCCAGTGAGCTAACAGTGGCGGCGTCATTAAGCGCTCCTTCAGAGTTTGAAAAGCTCTTTCACATTCTGGGGACCATTTGAATGGGTTGTCTTTCTTCAATAGGTCATGTAATGGACGGGCTATATCGGCAAATTTGTGTACATGTGCTCTGAAAAAGCTACAGATGCCTATAAAAGCTCTCACATCTTTAACGCATGTGGGTTGATTGATTTTCTGAATAGCTGCGAGCTTATCCGGATGAGGAGACATCCCTTCTTGACTGATGACATATCCTAGACATTCAATGCGCTTCGAGCCGAACTTGCATTTAGCTAGTTTCAATTTCAAACCTACTTCTCGATAGCGCTGGAGTATAGTTCGTAACCTCTCCAAGTGACTAGGATAATCTGGACTGTAGGTCAAGCAGTCATCAATGAATATCTGGCAAGTGTTGCCAATTAGATCACCAAAGTGGTGCATCATTGCTCGCATAAACACAGAGCTGGCATTTCGTAGTCCAAATGACATACGTACCCACTCATAGAGACCTTCAGAGCATGTAAATGCCGTGTAGGGAATGGAATCAGGATCCATTTTAACTTGCCAAAACCCTTTGGCTGCGTCCATTGAACTAAAGTATCGATTCCCAGCTAGTGAATCTAATACTGTGGCAGTGGGAGGAATCGCAAAATTATCTGGTTTGGTTTGAGCATTTAGCTTTCTATAGTCAGTACACAATCGTGGGTCACCTATACCTTTACCATGTCGGTATACTAATACAATTGGTGAACTCCAGGAACTTTTAGACGGTCTAATGACACCCATATCAAGCAATTCTCTGATCTGTCGCTTGACAAACTGACGTTCATATATGCTCGTTCTGTACGGCTGCTGTCTCAGCGGTTTAGCTCCTTCTATCAACTCTATTTTGCAGGTAGGAAATTCTATACATCCTAATTCTCCATGCAAACTAAAAACATCCTTGAACTCATACAGTAATTTCAGCATCTCTGACTTTTGCTCTTCTGTGAGTTCTTCATCTATCTGCTTAGCTAGCATATCTTTAATTTCATCTGGCTTTAGAGGCTTACTTGGCTCTTTAGATACGTCAGGGCTTACTTCGTTATCTGACATAATTACATACACATCCGCATGTTGCACTACCTTCTGAGCTGTGGCCAATTTCATCCCCTTACGTATTACCATTTCTTCATTCGTCGGATTGATCACGACGAGATTTGTCTTCCCCTTAGTAATACCTGGTACCACAGCATAGTCACGCCTGTGATCAGGGTGATGCCATTGCTCAACGTAGCAGAGCTCGTCAGCAATCTGACTCGTAGGTACCATTCTTATTTGGCCTGGGGGTATACATTCCGTAGTAGTAGCAACTAAGTAATCAGGTTTCACAGCAGGTGTATCACATTTAATAGAGCTCATATCTCTTTGCCAATCACCTATGTCTGGTGTGAAATACAACAAATTAGAACCAATTTGGACACACCTCGTCTCGTAATTAATAATCCAACCAAGTTGACTTAAAGTGTTATGGCCTATTATTAACTTTGCCCAAAGATCAGGGCATACCTGAGCATTTATAGTTAACTTATCTCCTGTCTGTAAACATACACTTACACGAACTTCACCATAAGTTCTGGCTGGACTACCACACACACCATGTAATCTTACCTTACTCTCATAAAAGGGAAGGTGCTTTACAAGTTCATAATCTACCAGATTTACAGCTGCACCTGAATCCAATACTAAACTACATGAAGTACCTTCTACTGTACAAGGCAATCGTAGAATTGGAGATGGAGGGCAGTTTATGAGCGCGGGCTGCTCTCGCCCCGCTTTGCTCGGTTTCCCGAACGGCGTGGATACAAGGTCCTTGTGCCTGGTTGGAAACGAGCTGGTAAACGCTGCTCTCCTCCATTCGTCTGAGGGAGTGAAGTCCCAATGACATTCTCGCCTATTGGTACAATACGCTTGTTTAGCAAGGCTGCCTTTCGTACTGCGCATTCTCTGACAACATGGCCAGTTTTACCACAATGGTAACACCTAATCAATCTCTGTTGCTCTCGGCTAGGCAAACCACGAGTCCTACGGACTGGCAGTCGCTGTGCCGTACCGCGGCGTCGCCCAATCCCTCTGAAACCTCTGTCCATCTGGACCTCTAAACGTTGAATCTCTTCCCGCAGTTTCTCCACGTCCTTCCGTTCTCCTTCTGCTTTCTTCTCTCGTGCATCAACGGCTAGGATCGTGACCTCACCACTTGAGAGTGATAGCATCTGAGACTCTGCTGCTCTACGCAGCAAGTCGAGGCACTCTGTGGGAGTTGTGGGATTTTGAGGCAATACCTTCTCCATATAGTACGGTAATAGGTTCTTAACTATTTTCCGCACTTGCCTCTCAGGCTTCATTTTGGGATCTACTCGCATACAGAGATCGAGCATCTCGTAGAAATACTGTTCTACGGGTTCACCTGGCTGTTGTTTGCGCTCATCTAGCCTGACCTCATAAACTATGTCACGGGCTAGGTACTCAAAACCTTCGAGGAAATCTTCCTTGAGTCTCGCCCATTTGCGATCATCAGAGAGATCTGGTGCCATTTTCCTCGCGGGATCATGCTTAAGAGCATTCTTCCATGTCCGGTACCAGCGTATAGCTGTATCTGTCAGGTAGTTAGGAAACTGCCTGAACTTCATCGCATCATCCCATCGGTTCGTATCGGCTGCCTGCTCATACAATTGGATATAATCCATTGGATCTTCGGTCGGCAAGCCTGCGAACTTCTTAGGAATGATTGTGACTTTAGATGGCTTTTGGTCAGCTGCAGCCGAAGCTGGAGCTGCCGCCATAGCTTCACCTTCATTGTCGGACATACTTCCGTGGCTATTTCCCGCTGTACTCTTAATAATAGAGAACCTTAATATTGTAGGCCTGTAGCCTAATTACCCAATAATACCTTTCGAGACTTGTGGCCTTAAGCGCTCAACATTAGCTAAAGAGCTTCAGAGCGAATACCATGTATTCATGTGTTCGCTAGTGGAGCAGTTCTCGCCTCAACAATGTATTGCCGGGCAGGGCTCGTTCACTGCGTACTCGTGTACGAGGGATCCAGTCGAAGTGGATTCCCGGCCAATGCACCAAAATGCATTGGTGGTTCAGTGGTAGAATGCTCGCCTGCCACGCGGGCGACCCGGGTTCGATTCCCG
>VRMD01003830.1:0-10190 GCA_009872375.1 Sminthurides bifidus | reverse complement strand
TAAATGCACTGGAATTGCAGCATGCATCGTAATCAGCACGAACATTAACGATAAAGGAGATGCGGCACATCCGATTCAACCCATGGCCTTCTAGCGGAGGTGAAGTGCATTTCAAGTAAGTTTCTCATACACAAGTTTATCCTTTCTAAAAAGCATCCTGAGATGCACACCTACGTCGTTGAATTATTCATGATGTGGATTTCTCGGAGATGGGTGATAACTGAATCTATAGGCTCTTTACCCAACTTTCACCTTCTCGGATGGTGGATTGACGGCTTTCAGAAAGAAATTACATGCTCGTATCATGTGGTTTCTATCCTAATGCCGTTTACCCCAACAGAACATCATGCCGAATTTTAACCCTGTCAGTTGGTGAGACACGGAGCATATGCTTTCTACAATCTCTAACGAATTGACAGTACATTCTCAGAACAGTTGAAGTAGTTCGACATGGTACATTTCAGTTACAGCAAAAGTGCGATTTAGAGCAGACGACCTGCATACATTATTTTCACCAACAATGAAACAGGAAGAGATACGTGTCGCAAAGAATTTGCCTGGAAGTAGACTTTCAATCAAGTGTAAACGTGGATATAGCGTGAGTGAGCGAGGCGAAATTCCTTCACATTGTCTCTAAGGTATCGTAAAAGGCAGAATACGAATTCAAAGAGAATAACCAGCCCATGAATAGTAATGTCAGGTCGGTGAAAGTTTACAATTGATAAAGACGAAGAGACACACCATGGATAATATTTGGAATGAGCTGTAAACAGGAGTTGGCATCCTTCCATGCTGTGGGATCACTAATTTTCCATGCAATCTTTTCCTAGCTGGTAAAAAATCAAACTGGAAAGAGGGAAAAGTAAAACCTTTGTATTTCAGTTTGTTGAAGCATGATTTCCTTTCTTCTATAAAGTCTGGAGGATAATATTGGCAAGAAATCTTGAAATAGTAGGCGTAGGCAACCATAACAGTAAAAACGGATGGAAGCGCTCTACCGTCACTTGTAGCCGTGCTGACAGAAATGCGTAACTAATTTCTTTTGAAAGCAGGAGCCCCTTTTCAAGGAATTGATTGGTGCGTGTTCATGCCAAAACTCTAAGACCTTGTAAAATATGACAAACCTACCAAATGAAGGTGAAAGCACGTGTTGGAAAACGAGCGGAAACACGCCCTTTATGCAATCCACCACTGTTTTGTAAATCAAGCTTACCTTGTGGACCCTCAACTTTCCATCTTGTGTTGGTGGCAGGGAGTCTGATGACATGATTGTGGACTCGAGCGAGCCAGTGGATTGTAGACCGACATAATAAAATTTTTATCTGATTCAGACACACGGCAACTACTAACATTCAAATTGTCGCAGTAGCTGAACTCAGTTGTCACTTCTTCCTGTCTGCCAGCCTGCTCTTGGTTTCTTTGAGTTGAATTACCGGCGGATTGGGACTTGATCCCTGTGTGGATAAGGTTACTTCGAGATCTTTCCAGTTTCCTATAACAAGAAGAGCATCATATATTGTTTCCGAACAGATCACAGCTGGAGTCAAATATTTGCGCTGCTCCTGACTGTTCCTTCTCAACACTTTCACGAGCATTAACTAGAGGCGATTTGAGGAGGCGGAATGGTAAACAAGCCAAACTTTCAAAGGTCTTGGCTATCACCGTTAAACCTTGCTTACACGATGGGAAATTTTTTCGTTACCATCAGTTCTATTTATCATTTGAAGCTCCAAGGCTCACAATTCCTAACTTGTATAAAATTGGATTTAGTAAATCTGAAATAATATATGGAAGCCCATCAAAAGGATTTGGAAAACTCAGCTTTAAAAAAGGCACATTTGGTGGAAATAATGCAAGGTGAATCCGTGAATGTTTGCTTTGCATATGGAAAAATTGGAAATTGAGCTAACTCTATTTGGAAAACTCAGCTTTAAAAAAGGCACATTTGGTGGAAATAATGCAAGGTGAATCCGTGAATGTTTGCTTTGCATATGGAAAAATTGGAAATTGAGCCAACTCACGTGATGGCATTGCTCACTACGTTTCTGCAGTGGCCCAAGCCTTCGTAAAGACGAAGAGCGTAGTCGTCCGTAACATGCTGCTTGGCTGTTCCAGAAACGGCGTCGTGATGCTGAGCCACAGCCATAGGCTCAGCTAGTTTGAACACCTCGGGAATCGTTTCTCCAGCCTCGTCCGTCATGGCGGCCAATTGTTGACAGGTTTGGTAGAAATTATTTGTCTTATGAATGAAATACTTAAGGCTAGGCCTGGAGGTGAAGTATCCTGTCCAAAATGCATGCGGATCGCTTGCATAAGGTAAAGAAGTCGTCTGTTTTCACCGACCACGTCTGATTGTCTCTATTTACTTCTTGCAGGTAGCAAGATGGCGTTGAGTAAAATACGTGTACTTTTGAACCGCTTGCCTGTCGTCTATTCACGTACCTGCAAATTGCCAATTGAGACTAAGATAGCATCATGAAATAAAGTACTTTTCTCAGAGAAACCAACCCCTGCGACTTAGTTTAGGAGGAGCCTCAGGGCCCTAAAGGGCATTCTCAGCAGCTCTCCAGCCAAGCATTAACATAAGGATCACGAGACTTCAATCTCAGGAAGAAACTTCACTGGAAACATTTCAGCCAAGCGGCCAAGCTCATGAGTTTAGTGAGATGTGATTTTGAAAATGTCAAGCTACACTAGGTGTTCCAAGACATGTGCTTTTGAACTGCTCTGTTCACGCTCAGTAGCTATGAGCTGATCAAAGGGAAGCGCTTCCGCGGGTGTTAGACAGAGAAAACAGGAAGATACTTTACTCTGCAAAGTTTGCGTGGGTGTCTGCCTCCGGTACTTGCAACGTAGAAGCTTACTTGATCAACTTGTCCATGTTCTTAAACCAAACATGGGCAGCGAGGTAGTGGAAATCCGAGCCCATGGTCATCATGACGTTTTTTGTCTTGTAAGGCGTGGACCAGGATTGAGCCTGTCTGAGAAATTGATTTACTCTTTGTTCCACGTTGTAGTCGTGTAAATCAGGATCGTCGTTAATGGGTTGGTCGCTACATAGAATATCCCAGCAAAAACCGTCCGGCGGGTTGTAGCCGTTGAACAATGCTCCGGTAAAGAGCCAGCTGTCCTTCCCTGTGATAGGAATGAAAGGGTGAAGCTGCACTGGTGATTCAACCAAGTTGTATGAGCATTCAATTTGAGAAAACCGTCAGATACTTGAAACCAGTAGGAGCGAATAAGGAAGAGTGTGCTTGATGCGATGCCCAAACCATATAAGAACGCTTTCTTCGAAACATCTAATGAGCTTATTGTCTCTCCGGTTTTCAATTCTTGTTTAGATCGGAAAATTCTATCGATCCTTCGACTTTACCGATATTGACACAAATCTAACAGCTGAGGAACAGTATGGAATGTGGAGTGGAGCTTCGAGAAGAACTCGTTTCCCTCGTACCCGTCATTGGAACAGCATGAGGCATACAGTAAGGTATTTTTAATTTAAGACAGGAATTTCGATCTGAAAAACTGTCTGGTTTATTATTTATTGCATGATGCGATGCTAGAGCTGCTTTGAAATCTTTGATGCCTTACACGTTATCTTAACAAAAGTTCCGTTCAGCTTCAGCATCATAAGCTCAATCATAGATTCAATGTCCGTGCAGCACTGACATCGTGTATAAAGATATAATTCATAGTGAAAGACTAAAAAGCAGTTGCTAAATAGACAACGGCAAGGACACCCCTCAACATAGGGCTATAATTGTGCTCCAGCCTTATGGTACCTAAACTAGCATAGTGGCTATTGGTCAATAGGATCTCAACAGTAGTGAATGGTCGCATGCGGCCGAGTAAGTTAGGCCAATAAATGAGATAATGTAGTATGATTAAACCTCGTGGTGAGTATGATTTTGAGCATTAAAACGATTATCCGTAATTTTTTCACTTAGATTAACTGTTGTACGGATGGATGGTTTTAGTACCTCCTCAAGTTTCATCAAAACATACTCACGAAGCTGATGTTCGCATTTGTGGAAGGTAAAATCGTGAAGACATGCTTTGAAAGACACAGGTCTCAAGTTTCATCGCCAAAGTTTTGGAACCTTCAGGCGGTACGGAAAAATACTTCTGACATTATTGTGTAGATTTCCGAGACTTTTAGTTGGCCCCAAGACGTATAACCACACTTTATATTAAATAGTCTTAAACCATTTTCCTTGTAGCGATAGTCATACTAAAGTCTCTCTCCAAAATACAGATGCAGCTTAAAACGAAGGAAAACTTATTAGTCTTGCCAAGAAAGTTAATTTTTACTGAAACTTACCAAGGTTGTTAGGGCTGGCACTCCAGATGGTTTCCATGTTTTTGTTTAATTTTCGAAAAATCTTGTCCTGGTAATCTAATCGGCCGAAGAAGAGCCCATCAAATCCCATATTAGCGAAGAGAGATGCTTGTTCCCGTGAGTGGCCGAACGGATCGATTTGCCATGCCACTTTAGGGAGACCGCACTGACCGAAAGTTTTATTTAAGTACCTGCAAAATGTGGCATGCTTACAATTTGCAATTCAATATTTCCAAGAAACATCCTCCCTTGTTTGCTTTTAAGGCACTCTCAGCGGTTTTGGTTTCACTAAAACGTTGTTGCAGCAAATCCTTCACCTGCCCGCGTTTCAAATAAATTGTTATCTACATCCATCTAGGAGATAAAAGAACCCACGGAGATAAAACGAAAAACTAAAAGAGACAGGAGTTTCTGGAAACAAAATCCATTTAGGGTACAAAATGCTACATATCCGTTATCCTGTTACGGTGAAGTAAATTCAACAAAACTATGGCTCACCTCACTAAACAAATTCGATTTTCAATAGACCGTCTTCCCTGCCGTAACTTTGTTACCCACTTATGGTGATTTTTCCAGCTGGAAACTTTCCGAACACTCCAATTCACTGATGAGCCCTTTCACAAGTTCTCTTGGTAAATTTACCCCTCTCTCTGTTTAGGCAGCAAAGATTGTACAAATACAGTATTTTACGCAGAAGAGCAAACCAGTCTCAAACTTAAATGACGGAGAAAAGTGCAAATATTTACTATTTCCGTTACTTAAGCTTTGTAGGGAGAGCTTCAAAAGCCTGAAGAACTGCCTAATTACCAAATGGTGCCCAGTTCTACTTACTGGTTTCTGAAAACTAAACAGGATGAAAAACAGCATCAGATGTGAAAGTTAGTCTCGTGTCCTTGCCAATGCATACAAAAGTCAGCATTAGTACTACCCACCCTTGAGCCTCACTAACTCACAGTACGCCACCATGAGCCTCAACAAACTGGAAAATACTGGTAATACACTTCCCACTAGTCAGATCAATGGTTTGCCTCTTTAAAAAAATTGAGGTAGGTAACAGGCTAGTAATCAGGCCTCTAGGCTTGTACAGTATGTGGTCTAGACCAGGCACAGGCACCAGGCTACCTTCCATTGAGCAAATTTGGGCTGATAGTACGAAGACCGTTGTGAAAGCAACCGTAAGCAAAGCTCTAATTACATGATGAAGAAAAAGTAAGTTTAACTTGAGCAACTAAATTTTTCTACGGCCAGACAAGCTATATCCCGTAATTCCTGTCTTCATTCTTAACAATTTTGCTAGCGTAAGGCTTAATCGCTGATTTTGGAGCAGCATGAATCTCAATGGGGCTTCTGAGCAAAAAAATATGGCATCCATCGTAAATTCTGCGCCAGGGGTGAGATGCGAACACCATTGCGAGAAGAGAAACATGCGACGGAAAAAGGATAGAAGGAAGCATTTTCTTCTTCGTGAAATATAGGCAAAGATGTTGAGTCCAGACATCCAAGAGATATTACGAGGCTCAAGGCAGCCCAAGCCTCTGAACATGAATTCCAGTCCATTGAATTTCCACCACGACTGAGTCTTGTGAGACAAGCTTGGCGTGATGTGAGCTGACAAATTGTACACATCCGCATGAACTGACTCTTATTTATGATAATCGCATTTAGTTCTGTCCATTTGAGTAACCTGGATCTGCTGGCTCAATGCCTGGTTTGCGAATCTGCCTTGAATCTCTTCTCCTGTACAATAACCTCCCGTGTCAACTCCCAGGGTAAGCTCTACAAACCACCAGTTTCATCTTAGAAACTGGGACCTTGTCATGCGTCCTTCAAAAAGTAACGTCTGTTTAAGAAACGTTTACAAGAATCGTCTGGTTTGGGTGTGCAATTTGTAACAGAGGCACATATATTTGTAAATATTGATTGAATTTCTGATATGACGTTGAAGGCAGAAATCCAAATATATCACTCGCTCTCTAATGATGAGCAACCAACACGGCCTACCTGTAAGGCACAGGTAACTCAATCCTGAAGGGATTCAATCTTGCTGTGCAACTATTTGCGTGCGTCAAGGTTGTTCCTTGTCAAAATCTTTTAAGATTTCACTCTTATTTGATTTCCTCAACAGTTCCATGCCTCTTCTCTCTTCCTTTGATCAATACGTCTACATAACCCAAGTCCTCAAAACTTCAATTAGCGTTCTGGCTCCGCTTACTTGCATTTGAATGCTCCATTTTGCTTCTGTAGATGCAACGTATTCCCTGCTTGAATTATGAGCGTTCTGTCTACGCATTCCTAGAAATGATTTAATTCTCAGAAGACTACTGAGTGTAAATGCTTACGTAATTGCTTGCAGCAGTGCTCAAGCTAGAGTCTGTGATCTCTCATCCTCTGACCGACTATGTAAGTACTTGCTGCAAGACCTGGAATGAAGCTGAGACTCTTATTTTTTAGCAGGACAAAAAGAATTGCTTACCGAAGCCCCAGTGTCATTTGATCAATAATGGCATTGTAGTGCGCTGACGCTTCATCGTTCATGCACCATCCCCCACCGATGAATTCCAGTTGGCCGGAGCTGACCAGTTTTCTCACAATTCCTTTAGTTTCGTCATCCTGATTCTTCCACCACCGCCAAAAGAATCCTGTTTCCACGTAAATAAATCTTCTGTCGGGACTTTTTTGCAGCTCAGCAACTACCGAGTCCAAAATGTATTGCACCCCAGCTTGTTGAATCTCGTTCCTTGCTAGAAAATCCAATAAAGTGCCAATTAGTTATTTCGCAGGAAATCTAGATCCAACACACGTATCCTTCTCTGAAATCGTGCGTAGTGGGCCCTTAGTTAAAGTCAAAGTGTGTTAAGTCATGCTCGAACCTATGTACAAAATGTGGATACGTGCAAAGTCACATTTACCTCCATAGTAGTACTGGTCCACGGTCTTGAGCCAGCCGACATCATCATGTGTATGCGGAACAAGATGAACATTTATAAAGCCGGGTTTCGACCTTGGACAGCTCTGCGTTTGTTAATAATACTAAAAGTTCATTCAAATGCTGATCCCATGAGGACTCATAAATCAAAAGTTTTGTGGAAAGATACACATGCGATTTCCTCCATTAGTACAAACATTCTCTACCAGTAGTTTAGTAGTACTAGGGTCACGAGAGGATAATTTTCCCTCGGAACGCCCACCTAATTCCTTTTTAATAGCTCAGAGGAAATTGTACAAAAGTTAGCGAAAAATCTCCCAGACAGCATTTGATTACAAGGCTTAAAATCATCTTACAAGTCTACGAGGAGCGGAATGCTAAGGAGATGAGGACGGAGAAAAGGGTCTCATCATCAGATCACAAGAGTGAAAGTTTGGTTCGATAAGCTTTTTGGCGCGTAGCAGCCCTGTCAGGGCTCTTGAGGGTGGGTGAGGATGAGGAGCACGAGTATTTCCTTCTGCGTGTAGGTATTTAGCTTTGTAGGTGGAAGAAGAACGTGATGGAATTGTCAATTTCCTTGGGCTCGAGATAAAAAATTACGAGGAAACATGTACTTCTAAACAAGTACTGACCGGAGAAAATCCGGCAAGAAAATTAAACTTTTCAGCTAGGAAACGGGGAGGGGGGAAGAGAGAAGGAGCTATACTTCATTCTCTTGTGGAGAAAAGTCAGGTGAAAAATCTCTTTCACATATTTGTCTCCATCAACTTCCTTTCATTAGGAGTGAACGCCTAAGGTAGGTAGGAAACGGGGAGGGGGGAAGAGAGAAGGAGCTATACTTCATTCTCTTGTGGAGAAAAGTCAGGTGAAAAATCTCTTTCACATATTTGTCTCCATCAACTTCCTTTCATTAGGAGTAAACGCCTAAGGTAGGGGTAATGAAGGGTGAAAAGGAGACACGTGATGCAAAAAAAAGCACGTTTGAATTCGAAAAGTTGAAATCTTCACTTGAACTGTCCACGTGAAGATGTGCAATAGCAAAATCACGCTTCTTTTGGGAGGAAAAGCTTAAAAATCTAATTAATTGTCTTGAGCAGAAATAAATTCTCTGGAGGATGCTTCAAATTAAACTGAACGTACCTCGTAACCGCACGTGGCCGCCGATGTAGCAACGGTGGACAAAAATATCCCAGTTGCGAGCACCTGGATTAGCATTTTAATAGGTTGTGTTCTTACCAATAAACTGCAGCTTGTTTTTCATTCAGAAACTTATTAACAGCGATTGAGAACGGAGTACAGAAGCCGCAAAACACTCAGCTAGAAAGTAAACACAGGTTTACATCCCACGAATATCCTTCATTTTTCATTCAAAAGTACTTTCGTCACAAACACAGCTTGTGTAACCGAGCCCGTTTGCCCACGATTCACAGTTTCATTCCGTCTCTCAGAGTTTGTTGCACTGGGGTGGTTCAGAATTAAGCTGTTTTCGTAACTTAATTAGACTTTTCAGATTAATCACCTAAAGAAAACTTTGCCAAACTGCACGTAAACTTGGTCATGCTATTTACTGCTGGGGCTTAAGCTTACGCGAAAATCTCCAAGGAAGAAACAGCAAGTCTCTTTGAAGATTTATTAAACAAGTGCAAATCGAACCGTCTCTTGTGTCCGCTCGGCTGGTTCTGAGAGTCCTGAACATGGAATACTGTCAACTAACACGTATAAAGATTTAATTTCTTTCAGATAAAACCACGAGCCAATGAACCTGTGTTAGTTTTGTGAAACTGAACTGGGGAGCATTGGTATTTTGCTTCAGCGGGGCAATAAGCGAGAGCATGGCTTCAGCCCCTAGTTATCAGCTCCGGTCTTCTCAATCGTGTTGTTTTCATCAAGGCTTGAACAAGTACATAAAAGACTCTCTCCTTTGATCACTTCGTACATAGGGAACAAAGCTGGATAAAGAAGTTGAGATATAACAACGACGATTAGGTATGCTTATCTGGCTTGAGACTCAGAACTTGACCACTAGTACGATCTACGACTACGGAGCACCGTCTTCAGCTCAATAACAACTGATATAAAGAATTCTCTATGTTACTCAGCCATGGAAATAGAAGTTGATGAAATTCTTTCAATAATGTATACCCTGATACATTTGAACAGCTAACAAGTTGTACTTACATCAGGAACTACGTGCTGGCTTTCTACCACCACGGTTTGAGCTATAATTTTGTGCATTAATCCATTTGCTTACCAAGGTAATTAGGCCGGAGACCCAGTTCCATCCGTGTTCAAACAGGGATTGCCTCGTCAAATTTTTAATGGAGGATTTCACACATATATGGATTGCGGCAACGTTTTTGGTGGCTGAGAGGAGCTCGGCTTGTCTATCATGCAAAGATACCGGCTTGCTTACTTTAGATTCCAGCTTGAAAAAGAGCTATTTAAATCCTGTCACATAAACATGCCCCACAAGATTCCAAATGTCAGATTACGATTTTCCACGTGTCCACATCGATTTGAGAACACAAGACTCATCACTATGCCAGCAAGAATGTATCCAGTAGTCGCCGTGCCAGGACAAAAGCTAAGCTTGAATAGAGGCTAGAGGGGCGAACCCGACTGTGGAGAGATTTCCTTTCTTGTGGTGAGATAACGGGACTGAACGCTAGTGGCAGGAAATAACAAGGTTATTGTCATATGCAGCGTCTGATGATAACGTCAGTACTAGAAGAGGATGCCAGTTTTGCAAATTATGCAGACTTGCAAATAGTCAAGAGTGGTGAAACAGAGCAGAGGGTTTCGCGGTTGACCTAACGTTGTCAACTTAGATTGTGTCAACAACAATTCGTCATGTGAAGCTGTTTCACAACATGAAAGCTGATACGTGAGGAAGCATATCTGCCGAGGAACTTCTATTGGAATATA
>VRMD01003829.1:0-10191 GCA_009872375.1 Sminthurides bifidus | reverse complement strand
TTTCAGCTTAGCTTCGTGTACTATGTGTCTGCACGTTTCGAGTCTATTAAAGATATAAGTGCCACAGGATAGGATTGCACTCGCGAAGTTCTTTGACGTGTAACATGGGTCACCGTAGATGCCATAAACAAGCAAACAACATGTCTCCTGGAGGATCATTGTGTCTATTCTTTTGTAAGAATCACCTAGACAAGTCCCCCTCAAAATTAAAATGCACACGAGTTTCAAGAAACTACTTTCAGCAAGATTTTCAACAATATTAAATCTTGCATTTCCATTGCAACTACAATGTAAAGCAACAGAGCGAGTACATTTCAACAGTCGTGATAACTAAACAAGTCGAGTATAGTCTTTATAACTCCTACTTTTTGCCAGGCCAAACATGTTTTACCGGAAAGCCAAGCCAAACTTGACGACCAGATGCAACCGTATATTTTCTTCGCATCACAGGCCTGATTTGATTGAAACTGAATGACTAATTTTACGTCTTAGAGAAACAGGGCATTAATGATAAAAAAAAACCCATGTGTGGTGCCTGTCAAAGCTAAGCAAGAACATGTGTAGATTCAACCTAGAAATGAGTTGAAAGGCTACTTCCACCACTAAACAGCTGGCAAAATTATACCTTTCCGCCTTTCCAAAGCTATCAGTAATTACTAGTTCGAACACGTTTCGCGATTCACTTGAAGCGATAATTGTGATGATTATAGTCCTGTAGTTATGGCAACCTACATTTTAGCTTTTTAAGGAAGCGAAACGCTGTCCCTCAAACTCTCCTGGATTATTCGTGGTCGGTGTTGCGATGCCATCTAACGGCATGCTTGAAACCACGGAAACGTTTTCAACTCTGAGACGCGAATGCATATGGACACGGAGGGATCCCAAGTTTTACAACTAAAGAGAACAAAGTCTTGTTTCGCACGCAAAAATTAGTTACCTGGTACTGGAATGTTGTTGAAGCTCATATCTACGGAGTGGTTCCCCGTGTCATGTGGTAGAAATACAGCTCTGAATCTCTGGTCGCCAAGAGCTTTCACTTGACTTGTTACTCGTCCTACAAGAAATCACCGGAAACTTTTCAAATTCACAACGTGTTACAAAATTTGGACAAATTATTGCAAAAACAACGCCGAATCAATAGCGAATAACATGAATTTTACAACAAGTGGCTTTCGTCTTACCTCCATCCACTAAAATAGCTAAATGGCCGACACCAGCTCCACGCCCGTCGACTGTAAAAGGAAGAAAAGGATTTGATGAATTGCAAATGACAGATTTTTATTTCTAGTTTAATAATTTCTTCAACTAGTAATGAAATATCCTAACTTTCAATTTCAACAGGCCTGCCCACAACTCCATTTGGCACACGATGAACTTTGATAGCTTTGGGATTAAATACAGCAGCTCGGAAAGGAGACCCTTCTATCGGTGTGTCACGAACAGATACGTGAACAAGATGCTCTCCCACTTCCGTTGGCACATATTTGGCACTTATGGATGAACCGTTATCGATGATTCTCGCGGGTACTCTTCCGCTCGGTCCTGAAATATACCTCAACCTTTAATTTTTTGAAAGATACGCTTGAATCCTTATGATAGAACTGCAATTAAAGTGTTGCACCACCCATCGAGTATGTAGAAGGATTGATCTAACTATAGCTAACCTTGAACTTCAATTTTAACGTTCTCTAGTGGCGTCTGGCCGAATTCTGAAGTTACCGTGACAGTGGATGTTGAATTTATTAAAACGATGCCCAGACCATCGCCATCTACGACCAGATCGCCGAAATTGCTGCTGGAAATACCATTCCCGTTCATGCTCTTTGCGTTTCTGTGATCATCCACCCGATGGCTTACTGTCGTATTGTACATATTGTTAACTGACGCGTTGTATGACCGTTCTGAGCGAGAATTGACCTCTTGATGAAACGAAGATGAGTTTTTGGCACTTGAAGAATTGTTGTTCACGTAAGATTCAGAGTACAGACCGTCCTTGAATTTATTGCTTTTGCTGTTTACGTTGTCCTGGGAATTTCGAACGTTGCTTGAGTACACACGTCCGGAGCTAGGATTCAATCTCGCGTGTACAGCGTCAGGAGAATCCGATCGCTCCTTTGACTTCCTACTTGAATTCAGCATGGAGGTGAACTTGCTAGTTTTGCTATCAGTTTCATCGTAAGAGGTGGATTTTGTGTGTGAGGCATAATTAAGAGCCGCATCTAGTCCAAGAACTGCATCACGATCGTAACTTCTGGTCTTCCCGTGAACAGCGCCTGATGAGCCGTCTTTGTGCTTTCTTGAACGACTAGAACCTACTCTCAAGCTGAAAGGGGACCCTGTTTTAATCAAAATAAGTATATTTCATTACTTTAATTCTGCATCATGTCGAGATTCAGATGCACTGGGCCCATTCAACTTTGTTTTCCTTGCTACAAAACGATTCCTCAAACTAGGATAAGGTCCTGAAGACTCACCTCGAATTTCTGATCCATTGAAATAAACGTGCACACGATGCTTGCCTCCGTGGAGTACTGGAAGCAGTATTTCGTTTTACACCCTCAGCAATGTACTCTGTGTTGTAAGGGATGGATCTAAAAAAGGAATTTAGTTCATTGTGCTAACAAACCAGCTGACAGTAGTGATAATAAGGAAACTTTTTAAGCAACAAAGCCTCAATTAATACCTTCCTTCATGTGTTACATCAAGATCAACTTCACCCAATCCGCCTGTTCCTCTGGAATCACATATGAACGCGAATGGCAAGCCTGGCAAAGCTCCTTCCAGAGTGTCCAACTGCAAAAAATCAGCCTCACGTAAATTACACGCATCTCAACATGATTGAATTTAACCATCATCACTTGGAACCATCATCAACCTCACCTTGACTCCGTTAGGATCAAAAACGAAGCACGGGAAGGGTGATCCTTGAATGTCTTTGCCTTTGTACAGAACATTTACTTTCCATTCACCGGGCTCATCGGGTTTGAACGTTGCAGCAAATCCTTCAGGTTCTTTTGTAACTTCGCAAGGCTTGGTTTTGCCACTTGGTGCAATTGCAACAACCTCCATCAACTCTAGCTTCGCCCCAGCTGGACTAGAATCTTGCGGATTGACTTAAAACTTCCACGACAGACCCCACTGCACAAGGTTCAAGCCCTGTGTGGCTAACCTTGCTTATTGGTGGCAGTATCCTGCATTTCAGCGGGGAGCCAATCACAGGCTCTCCCTGATACTTTACTACCACTTCATGAATGCCGATATCTGTGCCGGTAAAAGTTCCCTTCGTCACGTGATTCGTTTGTGGTGAAAGCCTGCAGTCCACTTTTCCTGACGGACCTTTGACTTCGATTGTTATTTCTGTGGTGTCGGTCTTATCCTCACGACAATCCACAATAAAGGTAACCTGAAAGTTGCAGTGTGAGTAAGCACACATTATTCAATCAAGGCCGCGAGTTTTGCATCCTTTTCAAGTGCTCAATTACAAACATTTTGTACATACTGGAACGCCACGCCTAAAAGTGCTCGTTTCCCACGACACTGATACTCGCTGACCCGGCGGAGGTCTCTTGGGAAGCCACTGAAAGGCTGCAGTGTACGCCATCACACCCAGGTGGTCAACGGCCGGGTCTGCCATATCCTTTGGCCTCAACAAAGAAGTCACGCCTAGCTTCTCTCCTCCCTTCATTCCTAAAATAGTAAGTGAGATAATGCACATTGTCTCTTTCATACAGCGTTCGAGCAAGTGTTCATTGTTGCGACCAGTTTCTAAAATTTTATCACCGTACCTATGGCCAAATTCGATTCCCAGTGTTCCGGATCAGTTGACATATTGTCCATTCCTGGCGTTGGACCTCCATAAGAGCGCACCAAATCGCATAACAGTCTTCCATCATTCCAGTCGACCTACAATAAAAAAGAAAATGTTTGCATTCATCAAAAGAATTTCTAACAGGAACAACACCTTTCTTTGTGGAACACAATCGTGGTTTGATCCACAATGCCTGAATAATAAACAGATTAATAACAGTTTGCTATTTGTCAAATTGACATATTCCCTCTACCACCGGTGGAGCTGGCTGGTATCGAACCACAATTAACAGGTGCGGCTCATTTCGAATTGTAATCACATCGAGTTCTACATCGACAAAGTTTCAGCATTTCTTTTTCTTCCTTGTGCTGATTTTTCTGTATGATAGAACTTTTCCAGGCCATGGTGCAGGACTTCATGCTTGTTTCAATCGAATAATACCGACGGCGATAAATAACCACGCGGCATATTTGACCATGTTTACCCGGAATGCGTGCTTACTTGTTCTCTCAATACAATCAATATGATGTTTTATCAGCAAGAAAATGCTAATAACGAGCACATTTACATCCCATGGAATTTGTAAATATAATATGTATGCACGCATTAAGGATCACTTCTTTTGCCACAATCTGCTCTCATCAGTATGCCAGCCACATCAAATTAAATCTTATCTTATCTTGATCTTCCTGAATTGCGACTGTGGATTGTCCAGGCAAACCTAGGCAAGTGTCCTCAGGGCTCTAACTCCGTCTTTGCAACGTTTGAAAGTCTATAGACTCTCTCATCAATGTCACTACTGATAACATGAAAGAGAATTAAGCCTCAGCACTCAGACCTCAGTTACTAGTCCTGCAATATCTGCAGAAGGAATCAATATTGTAGCGTAACAAGACTTATAGGGGCCGTATAAAGCTGAAAGGTAAAGGTTGGAGATCGTACGACAAGACAGAAGGCATCTAAAACCTAAATATTTTATTTTTCTTCCTTTTCTCTTGGATACTAAAGGAACTGTTACTAGGAATTACAAAAATTTCATTGTTACACAACTTTTCAACGACAAGGTCAAGCTAGCAAAAATCAGAAACCGGTTTTCATCGGCACATTTACATGTAAACACTGCACATGTAAGCCTCATGTCTCATACCAGCATAGTAAATCAAGGCGCAGAGCTTGTTCATAATATGCGGGATGTGAAATCACTGATTCCGGATACAATTCATTCGTTAATTGGATAAAAGAGATGAAATCTCATTTATTGCTGTTCTTTCACTCTAGTAGCTCTGTCCATTATATTCTTGTAGTACTTGATCTGCCTCAATTCTAGCAATAATGATGAAAAAGCGTGCTCACTCCTCGCTCTCGGCAAATTGGCAACTTGCTTTGTCGGTCGACATTATTGATTAGAGCACACGAGTCTGACTGACGTCAAAAACAAATCTTGTAATGGCTACGAGCATTTCACGTGAACCTGATTTTGATGAGCCTGATTGATCTATGGTCAGACGTACGCCATGTTCATGGCTCTGTGCTCATCCCTTTAAATGTCTACGGTCTCGGTCTGCGATGATTGGTAGTTATTCTTCAAGACAGCTTTGTACCAGTCTTAAAGTCTTTACAGAAAAGTTCTACAACGTAAAACTATTAATCTAACGGTGCTTTCGGCAGTCATGTGCTTTATTTTCGTAGAAGGGTAGAAGGACAACAGCGATACCGGTAGCTGAAAGATTCGTAATGATCTTTCAGAAAGCTGTCTGTCTCAATCTGACGTACGTGTACTTGGAAGTAATCGATGAAAGCATCTCATATCAGGCATGTAATTCGAGACAACAGGTCCGCAAATGGCTATTATTCCTCTACTGCCATTCCAACAAAGGCTATGTACAGAGCATTGCACAAGCCAAGATAATAAACAAACAAGCTACCGTTTCCATTTCTGCACCATGCCTATTTTTGCGCAAGGTTTCCTTTAATAGTCCAAATCGTAATGCTAATTTACCCATGGGACTTTGTAGCGGTCACTGCTTCGTCAATGTCAGATCTTTGAACGCCAATTAACGATTCTGTCAGCTAAATTACACAGCTATTTGCATTTGTGGTGGCCTGGCATCAGTATCAGTGCTTCACCGAGGAAGTGGTAGTGTTATGCTGACATTGATCAAAGACCTCGGATCAGATTAAATTAATCGCCATATTTTACTACTGCGCCTTACTATGAGAGGGGAGTTGTGCGGTTTCTCTCACACGGGGATGGAGGTATGTTCGCAAAGTCTCTTGTTTTTGAAGACAGATTTGCCGTGCCCAGATCGAGATGAGACTCACCTGACCAATTTTACTACACTTTTCAGTGCCTGCACACCTGCTTCGAAGTTTAGGTATAATTTGACCTAACATGACTTTAAAGTGCTATTACAATGTTATGATATAATGCAATGCAAACGTCCAGATTTGCTACATGTGAACTTTCCCACACTTGGTTATCACGAAAGGCTGAGCCTGTTTCCTTCATCGGGCAGCTTGCTCATGACATTTACAAAAGCCAAAGGTTTCATGTGATTCGCATGGGGAAAAGTAGAGCGACAGAGGTGTGTTGTGCGAACAAGACTGTTTCGCACATTTGCCGACTCCAGCCCTTGTCCTCGAACAATTTACAACGACCAGTTTATTTGCTCATTACACTCTGAACACTCCAGCAGAAGTACTTTGTTCGCGTTAAGAGGAAAATAAAGATGTATGTAATGAGATTTCTCCTTAAGATCAGATTAGCATGCACACACCACCAACCCCTTCCTGTTTCCCAAGCCAAGATTAAAAGCTTACAGCTTGGAGTGGATGGGATTTACTGGCGGTGACTTGTTGTTTCGTAACATGGTACACACAAGTAAGGAGAGTTACAATGTCCTGCTATACTTTCTACAGGGATTTTGCAAAATAAAAAAAGCGCTCACTCACCGTAAAATTCGAAATGTGATGCTCTGGCAACTGATTCCTAACCCAGTTCATGGTGGCTTTGTACCCTGGACCGTTTTCTCGCATGAAATACGATACGTACGTCATGCCTGACAATTCGTCCAAGTGAGGTGACGCCAAGTACTCTGGTTCCAGTACGACTGGAACGCCAAGCTCCTTCTTGGCCAATTCCATGGCAACTTTGCAATTGTCCTCGCCATTCTTTGGATCCAAGTTCCTCCAATGGGGCAAGAGTCCAGGCCGGCAGTAGTCGACGAGAGCTGACAAATTCTTCCCGCTATTCCAGTCTGATGTGAAGTTGTTTATTTCGCAGTCAGGCAGCACGGACCTGAGCCAGGCCAACATCAACTTCTTTGGTGGGAACTTAGAGCGTGCCGATCTGATATCGCACGATTAACGACCAGATAAGCCCAAGAATTAACTTTAAATTTCCGTTTACTATGTCTTCACTCCCTGTGAAAATCAATAGGTTTCGTTAATTAGCTTTCCTGATGTAATATTTCGTAGACATTAACTTAATTACATAGGTTTAGCGCGCGCATACAGCATTTGAATCTTGTTTATATGAAGGCATTAGTCTGAGTCTGCACTAAGTCTTTAGCCTTTTCCAGGCTCATTAACGTGCGAAATAAGCTACTTGTAGTATTTGTACTGTTTATGATCCTCTAGTCTTTCTACATGCTTGCCACTGACTGGCAAAGAACTGGAAACAATTGCAAAAAAACAGCCGCCTCAACGGGTACTTGTCGTGCCTGCTTCTGTAATCAGGAGAGTATTTTGACGTAAACAATTAGCAGGTAATAAATGCATGGTGGCAATAAAAGGTCTGTAGATTTTATTGCAGCAACCTATCATCTCCGATTACATGATTTGAGTTGAGTGATGGCATGGTGGAGAGAGGATTTGTTCACTTGTAACGTAACGTTGTAACACCCATCACGGATCCCAACAATGAAATCTCTTGCAACGCCTACATTCCATCTCTCCTCTCCAGTGTTAGCTCATCGTACGAAAAGCTTCCTCACGATTACATGGCTCCTTGAAATATTTAAATGACTGTACATTCTTACATCACAATCAAGAGAATCGGAATTCTGCTCCTTTTAACCTTCGTGCCATTGTGTAGAGGGATCAGATCATCCTCTCAGAACAGAACAGAACAAATCTTCGTCCGTGTACTATCAAGCTTCCATAATAGCGGCGTCATCTTAATGATTATTACACCAGGAGAGAATCTTCAGCTAACGCTTGCTCATGATACTCAGCCACCACAGTGAAAATCCCGTCTTGATGCAGGAGCCAACATTTCTCCCAAACACACCAAGTGCCACAATGAATACCAATTAGGCCGGCATTAATGCGTAATATCTTTGAGAAAAACTGTCCAAAATTACAGGCATGCGGCATCCCAACAGACAAGCTTGAGATTCTTGTATACAATTAGATTCATTCGATACGTGTCTTGTCAATTTCAACCATTTTCGTTTAGTAGCCCCCAGTTTGACAAATGCAATAGGCGTTTTCCGCCTCCTTCGTCCAAACAACATGGATTTCGGACAAGTGTAATTGTAAATTGCAACAAGCCCAATGCTAACGACTCAGAGAAGCCGGGTCGACCAAAAGACACCAGTTGCCATTTTCCAACATTTTGTTACAGCCTGCGGCAAGCCAGTTTAATGCTTAAATGCAGTAACAAAGAGCCATGCGTCTAATCACGTTGTGAGTGAGCCAAAACAAGAGATGCGCCTCCTTAGCGTGCCTTACAAGGAGAATGTGACAATACTGAAATGAGCACAACTGTATGCCAAATGTTTACCTCACCCAATTACTACCACTTGCACTTATCCTTATCTGTTGTCTCTTATCTCACAGTGTTAATAGTGTCAGTGTCACGAAAATATTTCTCAACTAACTGCCAAATGTGGAAACAGAAGAATGCATATGAAAATGTTTTCCAGTACAAACAGTCAGTTTGAATTGATGCGTTTAAGAAGTAAGTTCGTGTCTTCAGGTGATAGGCGAACACATTTGCTTCTGCGCATTTGACCCGTTATAAATGCATGTGAAAACCATTTACTTTCCAGCCCACTAAAGTCATTAGATATGAGCTACAGCATGGCAACAGAAGACTAATTCCCACCTTTGGGTCTTCTTTTACTGGTATCCGTTGCTGCGTTCTTCAACATTATCTGCGACTTAAAAAGATATAATTATCCATTTCAAATTCAAGACATGTACAATCGGAAAACTACCTTATTAGTCAAAAGTTCATTTTATTTTGGAACTACTTATAACCTTTTACGTCTTACTAAGCCGACGACTTAAAATCCTTCTTTAGATGCATTCACCTCATCAGCATAATCAATTGTGTTAAAGTCTGGGTCACTTCCGGATTTATTTCAATGTTTATTTAGAAATCTCTGAAATAGATGCATAGACCGTACCACCCGTTTTATGCATTGCTTTCTGGAATAATCAGTTACTAGTAGCATTCAAATATAAAGGATCCATCTTTATAACTTCAATTCATCTGGCTTTCAAGATGTACCGGAACGTTTCCTTCTTAACAACCTTAGTTTAATACCGTGAGGACAACTTTCCTAAATTGAATCATGTTACATGTGAGCGTGATAGTTTTTCCTAATCTCACGGAACTATTTACAGATTTAATACATGAATCCCCAGGTTCAACTCGAGTTTAGTCATAGCTAAGCTATTCTTTCTTATTGTCCCTTCTTTTACGTCACCACTGACGCAGACTTCCGACCATTAACATGAGCACGGAGTGGAGTCTATCATACCAGGATCTTTCTTCTCCTTTCCCTGCCTTCTACCAATCTAGCTTTTCCTCGCACAAGTAAACGTGAAAAAATTAGCTATTTATCTTCTTTTTCATTCGAAAACTCCTGCATCCCGTGACTCCAACAGCTGCATGGAAGAGAAGATTTATCATAATTATAACCGCTTTTAAAGGTATCAATTCAAATGCTCATACAAATCCAGAACAGGTGTGCCGGTTCACGTGACAGGTGGTTGTTTTCAGAGCCGCATATTTGTTGAAAGGAGTGTTTCTTCTGTGTATAATATGCTAGCTAAAGGATGATAAAAGGCATGAATGTGGCCAGTTTGAGTTTCGGCTAGCTTAAACGCAAATTGTCACCCCTATGTGTTATGTTACAGGCCGTGAGAAGGAGCGATGTGACGTTGGAATGCTCTTCGCTTTCTTTTCTTTGCAGAAATAGTCGGTGTTGATCCTCATAAATCAAGGCGAATATTCCTCCCAGGAATTCACTGAACAAATTTTGGACAAAGATGGTCTCATAAAACTGTTTTTGTGATGAAACTTTTGTCTGTTCAGTTATCTCAGTCAGCCAGCTATTGATGCAAGGGCAACTTTTCCTTTTCGTCATGTG
>VRMD01003828.1:0-10193 GCA_009872375.1 Sminthurides bifidus | reverse complement strand
GAACAGCAGGGTAGTTTCTCTTCATTTATTTTTAGACTGCCAAAACAGAAGCAGCTGAATTTATCATGAGACAGTTGGTCGTCGTCCCCTTTTCTCTAGTGACACAACTAGTTGTCGCCATTAGGCGCGTTCAGCCGAAAGATTTCCAGTTCCGAGAAGTCCACTTCCGCAACAATGACAAACCTTTGGCGTTTCCATGCCAATGGAGAGGATACAGTGCTTGCAATGCATCCAATTTGGCATGTGCTCCGCGTTCTCCTCCGAGGATTGCATAAGATGCAATCCATGCTTGCCTAAATTCACCCGTCCGTAACGGTAATCGACAAACTGGCTGCGCCTCATTGAACTGACCCAAGTCATAGGCAAATTACTTCAACTCGCCTGCTTCTAGTCACGCCGCTGTTCTTAATTTCCCCTCGTATTTGTACAAGAGCAGGCCGGATTGCGTCTCCGCATGTCCAAATTTGACACCTTCTTCCGTCATCAGGCACAAACCTGGTCTGTCCAACCACAGTAATTTACAAGAGGCAATTTGTTACACGGCTCATTCATACCCCCTGTTTATTTCACACTCGGCAATGTTTACCGAGACACCTAATACTGACATATTTGCAATTTACTCTAGAGTCAGTCTTCTTGCTCTATTATCTTTAGCCTCTCCACTTGGCTTTGCTCCTTTCCTGCATAATCTTTGATCTTACCCAACCTACACTCACTTTCCTTCCTTCTCTAATCATAGCCCATCTTTCAACAGGAGACAGAAACGTGAATGCCTTATTTATCTCCGTGAATTAAGCACCAAAGATTTAGGACACAGAATCACACAACTCCTTCCGCATAATCTCCAATCCTGAAGGGATGTTCGTGAGCAGCTGCAGTTGCAGCTGTGTCTTTAGCCAGCTCCACTCCACAGGTAAGAGAAGCGAGGTAATAACAACACTGTTACAGAGAATGTTAACAGGATCAAAACATGCCATAAAACTTGTCAAAACGATCCAGAACCAAAATAATTTAATATACTTTCCAAATTCACTTCCACCCAACCACTTATCTCTGCTCCAAGCCTCGAAGCCTCGTGCGTTAATATCCGAGGATAATTCCTTTAACATCCGTGTGCACTAGGGAACATGAACACTTGGGATTTGCAGGGCTCTGCCCTGCAAATCTCAAATCGCCACCACACGATTCTGTGACATTTTCCCACTCAATCATCCCCTCAGTGACATGATTCTCAAACAGAGGTGGATCTCGCTCCTTTTCGTCTTTAGCCTAATACATAGCAATTTGCCATGTTTTGACTCCTCTTGTACTTTAATTGGATTGGCGTGTGGAGATGAAATCATTCTTTGAAAGTGGTGCAAAGGCACTCAATCATCGAATTAACTTAATTGTGACTTACACCTACAGAGGTGCTCAATTTCTGATTTTCGAGTCCTTTATCCGTGATTTCAATTCCATAAGGGCCTAATCTCCACATGGTTATTCCAAGTCCACGTGATTTCATTTACGGTGTTAATCTCCACCTGGTCATTCCCAGTCCCCACCCTCAGGTTCAGGTGAACGCAATGTTGCGCATGCCATTCTCGGTATTTGCACACGAATTTAAAAACAATGGGAATTGGTATGCGCATCCCCGTCATTTGACAGACGTCACTCGACATCAAACTTCTTGCACTGCACACAGTGTTTCACATTGTCTAAGCAAACCAATCCAAGTTGACAAAATTTATCTTCCATTACTTTACGATACCCGAACGGCATTTTCTCGCTAACTGCACCAAGTTTTATCCATTACGTTCTGAATCCTTCACATGCGCACCGTTCGCTTTACTGGCCCAGTCAGCACTTGAGCTTGGGGCTTCACGTCATAAATTTCGACCACGTACGTAAGCAAGGAAAATTTAACGCTGCACTACATTAAGTAAACCAACTTAAGTACTGAAAGTACGTTCAAGCAAGCGCTAAGCTGACGACACCGACACGGTACTCTTCCGCGGTAGTATATATTTACCGCATCTGTCATCTTTGCTGATTCGAGTTGTTAATTTTGCGGCATTGAAAATGCCACGAGCGAGGCTACAAAGAGCGACAGCGCATTGTAGTCCATGTAAACAAACTGCGGGTCGGTCTAAATGCTTTTCAATAGAGCAGGCAATAAAACTGCAAAGGAGGTTCGCAAAAGTAACGGTACTTCGACGAAGCACCAGTTTTTACACTTCGCATTCAAGTCCTATGCGTTGTCATAAAATAAGAATCGACGCACGCTTTCCACCTCTCAAACCCATTATTACCGGCGTTATTTATAATAATAACGTGATCATCATCCAGTATTTTAAAACTCATTATCAAACACATTACACCGCTCTTGCACTTCAACAACTACTCTCGAGCAACAATAGCCAGCCTTTGTAGCACAAGTAAGTCAGTTTCAGTAAGACAGCATCTGCTAGAATAGAACCAACGTGCTGCCCTACCTACGTGATTCTTTCAACACTTTTAATCATTACCTCAAATCAATGTCAAACTCTTAAACAACAAAACCTTGTCTCATCCATCGAAGAAACGAGCAAAGCTCTTCTCAACCACTCCACCGAGTACCATCGTCAAATCCTCTGGTAAGAGGTGCTAGTACACCCGAATGCCATCACATCTCTACAAAGTTGTAGCTATAGCTACAGACTGCAGCGCTCTTCCAAGTACTTGGGATGAATACAGTGTGCAATTTACAACGTCCACAAACATGAATAGCGATAGCACAAGACCACGACACAAATCTTGAGAAAGTCTTCTCAAGCCTCCTTCCATTCTACCTTGTGCCTGATATATTTGGCGATCCAGTTACCCTGTTGCTTCCAAAACTTCTCTTTCTCGATACAAAGCCTTCTTACTTCACCAAAAATTTTCAAATCTGAAATACCAACATGTACATGTCCGACCGATTGGTCGGCTAGTGAGTCACCATGTTATTTCATAACATGATCCTACCGTGAACATGTTGTAAGAATTTTTTGTTACACCCAGCTTCTAGTTTCTCTAAACCAAGTAACTGTTGTACTCGAACCGACCTCCTGTGAACAATAAGTTACACATATTGACAAAGAAACGCTTGACCAGCCACACTACTGACCACAGCACAACCAAAGCGAATTATAAAATTTCCTCAACATCCAATCTCATCAAGCGTACACAAAGCCGAAGAAGCATAAAGGAAAAGCCAAAACTTCAGGGCTCCCTTTCCTGCTAAAAATTCACGGTCAGCAAAGACTTTTTATATTTCATAAGGTTATGCATAAGGGCCCCTTCTCCGAATCCTGGCATGTTCAATCCAACAACATCAGCATCTTATAATAATTACCCATTGTGGCGGATTATGTGCGGTCATGAAACTTCGCAAGGTTCCTCATTATCTCCTTAAACTTTACACTTCCCGCATCGCTCTATTCATTTCCAACTTTCGGAACAAAAGCTCCGCGCACCACTCCACGCAATTATCTCGGCTAGCTTCACACCGAAAACAATGCGTTCGCAAGGACGACGAAATCGCCATGACAAAAACGCACAAAAAAGAATGCATGCATGCATACCTCCATTAACCTACCCTGTCACAAGTTTCACGATACAAACCAACCGAAATTCCGAACAATACCGTAAATCACAAAGGAGGTAAACTTCTTTTGCATTTTACACTTCCCTGTGTATATTGCATGTGGCCTATGCCTGAATCCTACGTCAGCTGTGAGCAAAGGCCAGCAACATGTAACACGTGCTTACAGATACATTACAGTATTATTATTATTTATTATTATATTACAGTACTGTAGGTTTACATCAGCAGCAAGTTTCGTCCACTTGAGCCACGTAATGTCATGCGTATCACGCCACGGCAAGGATGTCAATAACAATTCCTATCAGCTACAGCTAATTGACTTTGCTAATACTTCCGTCGCGATTCAATCATCCTTCAGACCGTCAGACACTAGGACTTTGTCTATGAAACTGCCTAGATCGACTTGCCTATTGTATTAGACTACAGCTACAGCATTCGAGACAGGACAACGCATCGCAGTCTGCAAATTCGCATTCTTTTGTGGCTTATGTCACAAGGCGTTCTTTACCTTGAACGACAGTGGAATGACTAACCCAATGAGCTAATGACTTTATTATTCAAACCCTACTGCACGATGACCTAATTGGATTACCGAAGGAATTCCTCCGTTTCTTAATTAAAATCTCCTGGGGTCTTCATGTACCTGGTGCCTCACATTGCAGTGACCAGTCCAAACCACCGCATGGTCTCCGACTAAAGCCGCTCGCCTACAACACGATAAATCACGAGAACGTCAGCCACGAGAAACAACGGGCTACTCCGCGAATTCTAAAGCAGTAGCTCTTGCGTCCATTGGCAATTTTAGCACTTGGAAACTCGTAATAATGCCATAATGAGTGCCGCTTGTTGTGCGACAAACACCTCTGGCGCTTTAAATTAATTAACTGGTTACTTTATCCCGGCTTAATGCTGTAATCACTCCTATTTACCTTCAGAGGACACGTCCAAGTTCTCATCTTCGCTCCGATCCAAGTGTAAATGGGAATCCGCCGTGTTTGATTCCATCCCGTAATTAATTTCATTTATCAAACTCACACCCTCCATTCCAATGGCCCAATTCGTTCAAAGAGACACTTGACAATTTTCTCCCTTGTGCTAATGCCGGTCCTCTTGCTTGCCTTAACGTCCTCAGTTAATGCACTCTTGAGTCATACACGATCTTAGCAACTGCGCCGTCTGTTCGATGCGCAAACTGACACCAGCCTCGGATTCGAAACCATTTGTCACAATTACGATTCCGCTCCACGACCACCAAATTAATTACAAGTTACATCAAACAGTCTCGGTGGCCATGCAACCAAGTGCTGGTGCGACTGTTAAAACAAGCGACGTAAATTGTATTTACACAACTAGTTCCCTTTCACAGCTACGCGACGAGCCTACGGAACGGAATGCAACATAGGGCAAATAAACACGGTGGCGATTGTACAATCAAGATGATGCACTCAGTCAGTGTGTAGTTCAATTCATCTCATTGAATTTGAAACCGTCTTTAATTCCCAATTATCTTCCTGTCAAATGTCATCCAAAAGAGAAAAGCACACTGAAATTAACATCACACCCGCCGATTCTATTATCCACCCAGTTGCCTTTTTCAGTTCTGTGGTTCAGTCCTTCAGTCTCCGTTCTTGCTTTCATACAAGGAATGTTCAACAGTTACAATCGTCCTCAGCCTGTTTTCTCAGACTGACTGGCTGCTTCAATTCGTATATTACTTTGTGAGAACAACAGTTGTCATTTATCAGCGGACTTGACTTGGAATACTGAACTAGAAACACAGTGACTTGGACAACATGTACATAAACTCTCAATAGGCAATACTTATTCCAACTCTCAGTTTCAGTTTCGATGCACCACCAATTAATTATATGCACCGCACCGCTACCACACCAGCTTTCACGTAATATATCACGGTAAGTGATCACAGCCCGTTATCGCGTACACGTTTAATTTCATTGATTCATATCGGCCCTGAGTTTGTAGTGTGTGTGACTTATTTAAAAATTTCACTTATTCAACCCACCGTCACTTCCCGTAGCTTTCTTTGAGTTATATTCAACTCTGTATCTATGTTTAAGCAGCAGCACTTTGTTCTGCTCCGTGTAAGNTGCTCCGTGTAAGCAAATCATCCCTCTCAGTTCAAGTAATTAATGACATGTTTACGTCAGCCCCACCCGGTAACTGTATGTGGATTAAGTTTTCTGTCTCGTCTCAAGCTTTCCAATCCATAAGAACCACATAAGATTCGCTAACCTGAGAGAGCCTCTGCTAAAATCAGTTGACATTTGACCCACTTGCCAGCACCATTTCCGATCTCGGCTCCAACTCACCCGCACTCTAAAAGCTCCTCAGTCTCGGTTAATGGCTTATGTATCAACGGGCAATTGGATTCATTTTAACTATCATGATTAATGTGTTCACGAAGTCTCTCCTTTATCAGATACTGTCTCACGAAACAATGCTCCGAATTTCACCAAAATTATCATAGCTTCACCAAACTCCACACATCCGGTAGATTCAGTGGAGCAAGAGTACGACACACAACGTTGGAAGATCACAGCAACTGCGTCTCCGCTACTCACCTTTAATCAGCTTATTACGAAATGTAAGGAAAAGTCCTTAATTTTCTATGCACGACGTGGCAATTGTATTACATCCTCCTCTAATGGATTTACCTTTGCCAAACTCACTGGCGAGCACGAGCCATTACTGACCACATGCGAACTCGGACAAATGCAAAGAACAACTGACCACCACCACGGCGGAATCAATCTCTTCATATCTCCTCTGTCGACTGATTGTCTCCTGTCTGCCTTCCTCACCTCGCATCGAAGCCAGAGAGTCCTTGCAACCTACCTGTGCTCTGTGGTGCTTCTTGCACCAACCGCCTAATGTGTGCTCCACCAAGCTACTCATTCTACTAACATTTGCTCTTTCACTGAGCTCAGGGTAATTATCATTTTACCCTGTCATCTCCGACATCATCTTCATCTTCTGCAGCGGGCGCTGACTTGCTCACGTACATAGTCTACTTGGCGTGGAATCTGAACGCCAAAGGGGGGGGGCGAAGAACGTTCCATGCATGAGGTTTACGTGGACATTAGGTGACCCTTGTCTTATCTCACTTCGAAAAGATTCTGACTCGCTTATTGAATTCCATTTGATTGCAATTTGCTACTCTTATCAGTATCCAGTGCAAACGTCAAAGGTATCCTACTAAGTACTGTGCACCAGTCTCGATGTTTTGCATCCAAAATTACCTGGACTAATTACAGTTCAGTGGCGCAACCCACCACTAGACAGTTAAAGCTTAAAACATTCGTCTACCAACCCAGAAGATGAGTCAGGTAGTAAAAATAGCTAATTTGTATTCAAACGTTTCTTAATCCATACGTACTGGTGAGGTAAGTTGATTTTTCTAACAAGAAACGTTATCTGCATTAGCTCCCAGCGCTACTATTTCCATTACGTAAAATCTGCTGACTATATCAGTTTCAAGCGTAATGATTTTCTAGGATATTCCCATAAATTCTGGTAGTCACATGGCATGATCCATTGAGATGATCCCATACTGTCTGCCTACGACGAATTCACTAATGGAAACTGTATTATAACAAGGCAAGGTGAAGTGAGAATCATTCATTCGTCCACCTAGCAGTCACACAAGTGACGTGAACCAGTATTTTAATCGATTGAGTCAAGTCAGCAATCACATTCAGACCAAATGTCCACGTCAACTAACCAAGCTAAATCAAGTCAGCCTCCTTTACAATAGTCCAAAACTACAACTGCATCACCTGAGGGAAAACTACTGTACAGTCATTAAATTCAAAACAGGCATGTCAACTTCGAAAACAACTCATTTTATTTTACTTTCATGCCTAATTCTATCCATGGAGTCAGAGTCAGGAGGTATGGTGTCAGTATAATCCATTATGATAATCTAAACTGCTGAGTCTGTCTTTCATCTCGATGAATCATCCCTTCTAGCGCCTAACTCAAGCGAAAACAGTTGATGGTTTTCGCTAAAACAGTTGGCGATGGCAAATGTCTCATTATGCGTTCAAACAACGACATTCATGAACTACACTAGGAATTTATAGCACGATGACTCACTTTCAAGTTCAAACATATTCACTTCAGTAAGCGTTTCTACTTCATCTAACGATCTAACTGTTTGCTTTCGCTGCGCTGTCGCTTTGTTTTTTAATGACGCTAAAAAGTTAGCAAGTAAACACATCTCAAACATCTCACTTGTTGCGCTCAAACTGAAAAACTGCATATTCCTTCAATGGCTCTGTATCATGAAGTATTGTCCCTGAGCGATAAAAACTCCAGAAGATGTCTCAGCCCAAGCAGATGAGAGCCACAATGCTACAACTTTTAAGTTTCTACTTGGGTCAGCAAACATTATCCGGCTTTTAATGTCCCACTGTTGTCCCCAAACTGAAACGCAATGGTGCATACGAATGACCATACTACAGAACCCACACACACTTTTCTGCAACCTCAGCTTGAATTTCTTTATGCTCAGGTGCACCCAGAAGACTCACTTTGTGACGACCATGCAAAACAGGTATTGCAAATTCGTCTCACATTTCCTTAAGCACGTGCAAAAATTCACACGTAATATATATTTCCAATTCTAAACGTGGACTGCATGGCCTAAAGGGAAAAACCTGCCCAAAACCACTACCTGAATCAGCGAATCTCCACCCAGTCGTTCCTTCACCTGAATCTAATTGAATCCATTATAATTATAATTAGCATCGAAGGAGATCATTGTGCTGGAAACTTTGGTGGATTGACTGTTGTGCACTGCATGAGCAGAGCTACTTCGTATGTACACAGTCCCTGTTCAAATGTTTGATGAAAGCGCGCAAACAATTAAACGCATTAATGAAACTCATTGCCAATGTTAATTAATACAGACCTGAGACACCTGCTGCATTAAGGAAGATGAAGCGTTTATCATTCCTTGAAACCTCCCAGTTCATGAGCAAATTGCAACAATGCCTTTAAATCACTCAATCTCTGCTCTTGTATTTCTTTCTCTGTGGCTGTCCTCCCGTGACCCCATGCAATTAATGAAACAAAATTACTTATTACCTCACCCCGTCAGGCTAATGATCCTCCGCCTCAGCCATTACCATTAACAGCAAGAGCAAGTGCAGCCAGAGCAACAATTACGACTTGTCTCTGTCTCTATTACGAGCAGGGGCACATTGTTGTACAAGCATTGCGATACACGGTACCCGAACAACGGACACTTGTTGCCAATAAATAATGGAAAGGAACATGGAGAAACAGATTGCAATATGCAATCCTTTTCCTCTCTCGTACCTCCTGCTCTGTCATTGTTGCCCGTGGGCTCTGTCCTCACTCGGAGAGTGGGCAACATCCACATAAATTTGCCCCTTTAATGTCTTAACATGATGGCAACTGCATTACAAATTTCCACAGATCGAGAGTAAATCCACTGCTTCATTTCACGCAGTGCAACGAGCTGGTAAATTGTTTCACTCATCGCCATTTATTAACTTGAGTACCAGGAATCAATTGGCGAAAATGAGATTAGAGTAGTCACAGCACATTTACCTGTGCATGCCTACGACGAACAGATTGGATCTACCGCATCATGTAATTGATTCGAGTAAATTGTCAATCAGGAACAGCATCTGACAGAGTTCGATCCTTTTTTTCACAGCAGTGCAAGTACAAAACGCTTGCACAATTACCACATCTGTAATTCAATCTCAGTGCTCGAAGCGATGCCGCATCTACGCCCACTGGTACTCCAAGTACAAGTGAGCACTTGCCGTAATTAATTGAATTGAGACACGTCACTTCTTCCCACCTCCAAGAAGGCAGCTCGTCTTGCAAAAAATATTGCTCTTTGCTGTTCCCCATGTAACAGAACAGAGTAACGAAAGTACAAAAACAAATACAAGACGCACGAGTCTTGCACTACTTTTACTATTTAACAGACTGCCATTTCAGCAAATAAGTTCAAATACGTGATTCAAGCACGCAATTCAAAAAACCATGACGACAGCACCGATAGCCTTTGATCTGATGATTTAGAAAATCAGCCTTCATCAGTGTCAAGAAACTCTGATTCGTTCACATCAATTACGAAAGATCTAAATATAGGACAAAATCACCTTTCCTATCACTCCCCAATTAAGATCCTATCACCTATCTTTTCTCATGCAAAATATTTAGGAATGCCTGATAAAAGCAAATGCATCATTTCACACGTAAGTCATGCCAAGTCAGAGGACGGACACAATAACGGTGTCTTTATAACCTTTGGCCATTTCCCAGAAAATTTCACTAAAATTTGATCTGATAATTTAATTAGCTGGCTAAACATAAACGGTTTGATCTCTGAAAATCACCTCACCTAGCAAAGGTAAGTTAAGGCCCAGGGCAAGAGCAGAGCAGTTCAGGCACGGTTATTAAATTTTTCTTCAATCACTCACTCTGTACAAAGCACGTTTTCTTTCTCAAGTCGCAAGAAAAGTGTTTGCTATGGCTACGAGATTCTGTGGTTTCAAATTAATTGCATGTGACGCTTTTCTCC
>VRMD01003827.1:0-10194 GCA_009872375.1 Sminthurides bifidus | reverse complement strand
AACATACCGGTAGGATGAAATTTTGTAACGGGGGAAGAGCAGCTGAGTATTCGTCTATCCATTCCTCTAACTCTTTGACATGACGTTCAGAGAAAAAGACCTTCTTAGTATGAGCTTCTCGAGCACTAGAGGCAGGAGTTGCAATCGTTGATGCCACATCCTGTAAAACATCATCTTTTCAGCTTCTGCCAAGAGAATATTTTAGCCAAAGCAAAACTGTGAAAACTCGTTCAGACGTGGACACACAAGTTTACGTTCCAAGCAAAGAAAGAAGCTAAATACCTGCAAAATACATTGCACTCGTCGAAGTCTTTCTGCATACGGATGCTTTCCAGCTAATGCATATTCCCTTGCAACTGCTATGAAGGAAGAAAGCTCATCAGTGGTTCCCAAAGCTTCAAAAACAGGATCGTTCTTTATTCGCCGTTCCCCAGTGAACACCGCACTAGTACCGCCATCGCCGGTCTTAGTATAAATCTTGAATTCATGTAGAGCGGGGCTGGTTCGCCTTAAAACAGGAGATAAAATACAGACTTCAGTCCTGTTTATACTAATCATTGAACCGCAAATATCGATGTTCTATCTAAAAACTCTGCAACTCACATTAATCGGTTCACGGTACTGTTGATTGAAACGCTAGTCCCGGGTAGAAGCAACCTTCTGACTCCAGTGCTTAAAGTCCGAATACAGACGGACGCCATGGCAAAGTAATGCAGAAACAAAACGACAACTTCACGCTAATAGTTACAAGTCATGTCTCTGCCACGATTCATTCGGATTACAAAAGGTATTGATTCTGTTTCTGATGTGAAGAACACACTTCAAGTATAGTATGGCAATGCAGGGAAACAACACATCATTTTCTACTCAATGATAATGATAACATCTATGCGGCGTATAAATCGCAGCAATCGCTTAAAAAAATAACTGTTTCCCACGACATTAACTTTTTTTCACGATTGACGTTCAATGTTACATCACATGTCAGAGTCAGGAGGCAGCTACTTGCGGTACAGATTTACAATGTACAAACTATATATATAATGAATCCAACCTGATTATATTACCTTATCGACGATTTCGACAACCACTATATTGGTCGTGCTACGTTGATTGGTAACTCAAACAACAGGAGTTGGAGTGCCGACCGTACCGTTAGCAAATTTCGTCAGCCAGCGCCCACATCCTTCTGACCTCCAACCTGCGGAGGGCCCATCCAAACGAATACATGACCACGAGTCGATTGACACCTGAATCATGTTCTTGGCTCGTCTACTTCCGGAAATACGGTGTCCTCTGCCAGTCATGCCGACCGTGCCGTCAGCACATTTTGTCAGCCAGCGCCCGCATCCTTCTGACCTGTGACCTGCAAGTGAGCCCAGCCAAACAAATGCATGACGACGATTCGATTGACACTTGTATCAAGTTTGTTGCACGTCTACTTCCGGAGCTTTGTTTTCCTCTGCCAGTTGTTGCCGTCATCAATTATACAAATATTCGTGGGCTGATGGCTAACATCCAGATTTCTAACTGGCATACTTCTGAACCCTCTTTGACATTCGCATATTTAGAGAATATGCTTAAAATTACGTTTGCGATACATTTTCGTAACTTTTATCACTAGATGGCATAGTTGACACTATTGGCGTACTTGGTCCTGAACCATGAACATAAACAAGCTTGACGGCCGCATTCTTTTTCAAACCAGGAAAGGAAAGGGGATGGCTGGATTCCGAGTGCGAAACCGAGGAGCTTGGCTACGATTTATAATAATTTTCATTCCGCAGATAATAATGCAATGCTGGAGACGATGAAAGTTGTTGTAAAACGATATGGTTCCTTTCTGCTGGGCTGTTATCGGCGTTCGTGAATGAGAGAGGAATAGAAGGGGAATGAATGAGGAAAAATATATATTTATTCCGCAAGACGAGGGAGAAAGGAGGGTTATATAAAAAGAAACCGCGCACGTCGATCTAATGGCTTTTCATTAAGTGTAAAAAATTGCATCGCCTTTTTCATCCTTACTAATATTCTTGGCTTGGTGTAGGAATCAGCTATTCTCTCCTTTCCTTGCTTCGGACTGAAGAAAAGTATTTTTCACCATTAACCACTCTCAATATGCCAGCCAGTGTCTTTTTATGAGCCCTTCTCCAGCCTATTGTTCTTATCTTTGCTCCAAAAAATCGAGCCTAGTTGTGTTGTTAGAACACGTGCGGTAATCCAGCCGCATGTACTGGAGAATGCGTGCGTACCTTCACCCCATCCCAGGATGTTGCATCCACACATGATGAATGATGAGTGCTTACAAACTTGATACTTTAATTCAGAATTCAACAGAGTTCTAATAGCAACAAAATTTGAAAACTTGTTCAATTTTTTTCACACTAGCCCAAATTCATGCATGAAGATCATCGATCGGGATTCTTATCCAGGAACCAAAATGGCAATAAGAAATTGTGTGATAAAATTACACTCAATACACCCAGCTCATTTCCATTCGGAATTAGATGGCAGAGAGTTGAGAAAGTTGAGAGTACATTTCTTGTGGTAAAATCAGCAGAGACAATGAATGAAAACTTGATGTTGAGTTGGAATCGAGTCATTTTCCAGCCGGTATCGGGTGAAAGGGGAGATGGAAGCAGTAAATAATCTGGACGTAAATCATGAATTCTCGTGTCGTGTGTCCGTGGCCAAGAATGCTGTTAATGGGACTTATTGGTAAAGTTGTGACGTATTTATGCATTAGTGTGAAAGGTTGTTCAAAATATCTCAAGAAGAAGATTTAAGAAACGAATCTTCTCCACCAGCTTCCCCCGCCGAATCCGAGCGTGTTTCTCGAAAGGAATATTTATGGGACTGTAGCAAAATTTCCAGCGGAGAATCGTCACCCTGATGAGTTGCCTGGCCAAAGATGTGCTGGAAGTTCAGCCAGGGAAGGAATCAAATGTGAGGGAAATTCTGATAATGAAGTAGGTCTGAAACATGTCAAATAAAAGGATTCGAAGAAGCAAGGCAAAGGCTCTGTAGTTTTCCACCAGTAATATTTACGACTAGCGACCAACTTATGCACAACTGTCCCCATCGTTCCCACCAATCCACTCCAGATGACCTGCCCATTATCCGTTAGATTGTGAAGAATTGGAGGAATTCTTAGACCAAACTTTCACCGCTTTCTCCTCCTCTGTTTTAAATATCTATGGATTTACACTGAACAGGAAATTCCGCTGGGACACGCTCTACGATATTTTATTACGACCAGTTGTTTGTTGATTCTTAAATGTGTGCATTTACACCAATGTTCCCGGTGTAATATTCAGACCTTTAAACAGTTGAAGAGTTCCAGCTACCTAACTCTCTGTGCTGTATTGAATAAGATTTGTCCATGAAAAGGTGGCTAAACTTGTTCACAAAGTGGTTGGCTTTTAGTATTTCCTTGTGTTCCATCCCAGGAGTTTTGGCATGGCGATAATTCCTGCAGTGTAGACGAGTTTCGCAGCAATGTATGCAAGCATTTACATATACCCTACTCAAGAAACACAAACCAATGAATTGACTCACGGCGGGCCTGTAAAGAACAGGCCACTCCATGAGAGATGCTGAAAGGGAGGCGCGGTGGAAGGGCACGGCACTTGCAATTTGCTAATAAGAGGAAATTTATGTGGGCACAAATGAACATTATTCAATGGCCACAACGGCTCTTTACCAATGAAGTTAATTTGTGTCGAGATATATGGACAAATTCTAAAACTCACATTCGACATTATTATTGCATCCAGGGCGCCCTTTCCCCACTCACCCAACGTAGGTTCGAGGCGGTAAATACTGCTGCCTCACCACATCTTCCCACTCCAAGTTTTGTTCCTTGAGCTTTCCATCTTCACAATTTCTTGGACTTTCACACGGAATTTCAGTTGAATTTTATTGCTTGCTAACAAGAGAGAACTCTTCGTTCCTCTCCTTGGAATTGTGAAACTTGTACTATTTGCCATTATGCCAACAAGGTGCCCTGGTTCACAGTCTGCCGTTGCCCTCTGATATTTCCGACGTTAAATTCTCTGCAGCTGATTCTCCAGCCGATGCTTTACACGTAAGTGCGGTGCTAATAGACTCTTAATTTCCTCCTTGTTCGCACTTGGCTTCTGACGTTTTCCTTCCTTCATTACTTGAGCATAAGAAGGAGAAATGGAAGCTAGAGCTCTGGAGCGAGCTAAATAAATACTGGACACAGTAACCCCGCATCATCTGTCTTGAATTAAATGCTGTAACGGCCGAAGGTGACATGGCTAACGGGCTTCCAAACTGAGTAACTCAAATCCATATCCTCAACTTCTACAGTCTTGTCAGGTCAAGAATGTTTCCAATCACCCTGTCACATTCCACAAACACTGAACAGCCTGTTCTGACTCATTAGTGCCGAACATAATGCTGTACGACTATTTCCTTACGGTCCACCTCTTTCAACAGAACCAGAAGACCCTGATTTTACTGGACTTCTTCGAAGACTTTGTCCTTGCCCAATTTCTCTATCATCAAGCTGGAAGGAGAACTCAAATTTTTTTCAGCTAATCGTCGAAAGCTACGTGATACCGCACTTGGAACTCCAAATTACCCAGCTACTTGTGGGATTCAATAAGGATTTGCCGAGGGAATATTGAAAATATTTACGGTTGTGCTGCAACTACACCAGCGATTAGGTCGGACCCGGGGAAATTCCTAATGGAGAGATGATGGGACGAAATCACTGCCGGGAGAGGGAGAGAAATCAGACATTGTCAACGTGGAGCAATTTCCAGTGTTAATAGCAACAAAAGGCGAGAAAATGGACAAAGAGATTACATTGCAGGAGTATAATTCCCTACCTCCCCGGACCATTACGAAAGTGTCACAAGTAATAGGTAGCGATTTAGTTTTCGCAATCCACTCAGCTCATAACAAGCGGAGCTGACTCGTTGGAATTTATTGAAACCATCACATCCACCTAATGCTCCTGCACCATCCCATATTTTCCACACGTTTAAATCTCATTCATCTCACCCGAATATTGCAATCATCTTGCCTTGTTGTGTGTTTTTCTCCTGATAAATCACCGACCACGGTCCGCAACATTACGGCATTCGAGATGCTGCATCCTTGCTGTGCTCTTGGGGTTGCTGCGTGTTCCCATTACCGTTAGAGTTTTTGATACGATGTATGACAGAAATCTTCCATGAAGTCCCGAACATGTGCGTAATCACATGTAGTGTACTGGACACAGACAGTGAATTTTTACATCGCATTGCCCATTCCGTTTAAATCTTGCATGTTCGCAAACGTGAGGAGGATAATGTGGAATGAGAACTGCGTGGCGTGATCTGAGCCGATTTTCTCCACAATTGATTAGGCTTAATCAAGAAAGGGATGAATTTTGCTAGGGTGAATAAAATTGGAACAGCAAATGAGCCATGCTTCCTTATTGTTACCCCGCCCCATGTGGTCTCATCTTATCAAAATTTTCAAAAGATTGAATAATTTTCATAACAAATTTCGCCGAATAAGATTGCGTGATAGGCGATCATATTACTTGCGCGTACTTGTTCCGGCCGAGGTGGATTTATGACCAAGTTTTCCTCAAATCCACAATATCCACCCCCTGACCAAAAGCAAATCCTTTTTTAGCACCAAATCCTTTCAACCCTTCTGATTCACTTTCGCCCGAGTATTCTGTGTTGCTCAAACGTTATTCATCTTTCACTTACCCCACGCACACAGGAGTCACTGCGTTGAATTACCGCAGCTAAAAGGGGGAGTGTGTATCCTATTATTTGCTTCCCGGTCACGGTCGCTCAATTCTCGCCCATTGTCCGCCAAACCGGATTTCATCCCCCTTCGGCTGGTGGACTGTGGCCGTGCATCTACCCGGATACTTGCCTCTGGTGCTACCCAAAGTTCTCCACCGTGGCTACATTATGGAAGGCACTTCCTTTCACGCCGTGCCACCAATGTCAATATCGTAAATGCTGAAAATGCATATGATTTCCTTCATTCCCCGAAAATCATCATCGGTTGAACACATCAATGCGTAAGAAAGGATGACGGGGCATAAATTGTACAACATAATAGATTTTCCAATGTGCACCACCTACAAAGCACTTGGTATCAGTGCCAAATAGATGGCATAGGAACATGCTAGCAAGATGATGGCATCGATGGACGGCTTTCATACCTCAAAGCTTTGATTACGTTAAGGTTGAATTAACTGATGAGAATATCGGCGATTTTAAAATTCTAGGGAAACTTTCCGCCTAGGAATGACATTGACGCCAAAGGGTTCAATTGCCGGTTAGCCAGTTATACTTGGTGACGTGAAATGAATAAGAAGTTTGCAGTGACAGGAGCTTGAGTAGTTTTCATACTTGTGTTTTGATCTAGGAGTGCTGGTTGAGCGCACGTCTGATCTGAGTAATGAGAGCATTTCTTGTGGTTGCGGAAATCTGACATGAAATTGGTGAAGAGACAGAGAGGAGGACAAGGGAAGATTTGAAAGATTAGGCGGATTGTCTTTGTGGAGACGGGAAGAGAAGAGATCAATCTGCATGACTGATCTTGGCAAACCATGTGGAGACAAGGATCAGGGAAATACAGGGAATTTCCGAAGAAAAGAGAAAAGTACAGGGGAAAGAGAAAGGAAGCGACAGAGAAAGGAGTTTAAAGCCAAAATTATACAAGGATCGAGTTATGATTGGAACATCGCTATCCTTTCGGTCCACCAAGTCGTCTTCTTTCCATGATTCCTCCCATTCTCCATCCTCGTCTACGTATTTAAATGAATGACAATTATGTACACGTAGATAAGTGAGATCCACCAAAAGTCTCGGCAAGGAAGGACAAGCAGAGACGGGGAAATATCTTTAACTATTCCCGCATCAAACAGCCCAGAAAGAAGAGCAGAAATAACGCTAGATTACAGTTTATGTCCACGAGGGAATGAGTTGCTCTTAATAGGGATCTTGAATATGCATAAGTGGAAAGGGATGTGCGCTTCCTTGGAAAAAGGGGAGAAATAATTTGAATACGCATCAATGAAATGCCTAAGAGCAAAGAATCATCTCTCATGATAAAGCAAAGTCAAACCGGGCACATTTTCCGGCTTGAATTTTACAAAATCCATCCAATCTCAGCCTCCTTCCGATCCCGTGTCTCCTTCAGGCTTCAACCACAGGTCTTATCATCCTCCGCTTCCATAATGAACGGGGAAAATTCCTAAAATCTGAAACTACCATGGTAATTTTCTATTGCTTGCATAAAAACCCCATTTTTTAACCCGATCATATAATCTGTGGCCCAGTCCTTCGTTGAAGGGCGATCATTCAGTTGATGTTTTCGAACCCAAGTAAATCGCAAAATCGATACTTGGTGTCGTGGTGTATCGACTTTAGAAACAACTAAAAGGTCACTTTAACCATCAGTTTTGTGTATCTTCATCCTTATGAACGTGGCTTGAAATACATGACATTACCTGGTTGATTTCCAACAGGCCAGACTCAACGAATACAAGGGCTAGAGCGAATTATTGGCTGAAATTCCGTGGATGATTCGGAAATTGAACCGTTCCGAACAGGCTAATCAGATTACCAGATTGCATTTAATTGGTCCAAGAGTTGCAATTTGAAGGGTAGGAAAAATACAAGCATCTTTTTAATTTCGTGTGCATAGCTGCACTAAAGCGTGCATTTGGGGGAAAACCATTTTGGATGCAAAAAAGTAATCAATTAGGGCGGCAGGTTTTTTGTTTCAACACGCTTTCATTTTGCCAGAATACTTAATTAGTGTAAGAGTGTAAAGCAGACGCCAAAGTGGCCCTGTAGGAGAGGGAAAAGATCTACTAGTAGATGGCAACAAGGAAAGACTGGGGATGATTTACCAGAGCTGAGAAAGTACACAGGCTGGGAGAGAGATTAAAATTAAAACAACTCAAGTAGGTTGATACTTTATGTCGGAGGGCTTGACTGCCGTCGGGTTTCACTCAAGTGAGACTAAAACGTTTGATCAAAGCGATTGAAGGTACGTACATTGAAAAATAAGCAGTGATAAAAGTCAAAGATGAGACTTTCAAGAAAATGTAACGGTTGAGCGGATGCTGACACCGTTCAGCACCATCAGATCCACAGTCAACTGGCCCAGGGAAAGAAAGTGAAAACTGTTTCGGGGCTGTAATATTGGTTGAAACCTTGCTTGGGGTGTGAGAGTCAAACAGCACGATTGTTGACTTGGTAAGCGGGGTGCATACTTTGAGGTTGCCGAAAATTTAGAACTTTAATCGTATTCAAAATATGCGTGGATTAAAACCGTCTAATGTGAGTAGAAGAACGGAGAATTTTGGCTACGGAAGCCATTTCACAGAAGAATCCTCCATGGCCGAGATGCAAGGACAAACGAGTGGGATGCAGCACCCCCATTTCTGGAAGGCGTGAAACATCCTTTCAAATACATGTAACTATACCACCAAGGAGAAAACAAACAGGAAAGGAAGAAAGTGAAAGCTCTACTACCAAATGTGCAGTGACACAGTTTGAATGTTTTTATCTGCATTCTTCTCTTCTACTCCTTTCTCGAGAGTATCAACACTATAAGCAATTGTGTGCGCTCATCTGCTTTGAAATTGGAAAGCTTTAATTAAGAACTTAGGCATAACATTCAGCACTCATCAGGGGGTGGAGGAGGATCAAATCGGTGGGTTTGCATCCGATCCGGAGCGAAGCTCCGTATCCCAGGGGTGCCATCAAACCAGCCCTTGGTTTCTGCATCTAAATATTCATTGTATCAATATAGGAAATCCCGAGTAAAAAACTAACAACGTTTTTCCTTTCTCCTCTTATCTCTTTTCATTCACCCTTTGGTCTATTCCTTGAGAAGGCTCGCACTCCTCTAAACTTCAGAAGGAAGCGTCACAGGGGGCTGTCCTCTCCTGTTTTTCTCCCGTTTCATCCCATTTTTAATGCCCATTTCTAGAATCTATGAAGCAGTTGTGGATTTGCATGGTACTGTTCTGCTAGGGACTTTCCTTCGGTTGCACATTCCAGTTTACAAAAAGAAATTCTTTCACTTCTCACTTCATTCCATATGGAGATCGGTAAACTACTCTGGCTCAAGTTTCCAAGGTAAAACTAATATTCACAGCCTACGCAAATCCTCGGTGAGTGAATGGCAACGCATGTACATAAGTGCGGTTCGAGATTACCTTCGGAGCAGTATCACAACATTATCGGGGAAAGATGCGGCAAAAATAATGTTTCAGTTTCAGGCTTATAACAACGCTATTGTTACCATTGAATTCGATGACAGACTTTTATCGTCACCGAATTCTACCCGGTATTCCTCTTGGCACGGGAGCAGCCGACGTGAAAACGACGGGTCTGAAGAGCCGAATGAATTTTCTATTAAGTTATGGAAGATTCATAACAGTAACAACTTGTGCAGATGCTCTTTTTTCCGCTCCTTCCTTTACCGTTTGTTCATGGCTTACCCCAAGGAGAGACTTTTATAGAAATTATTAATTTCCCAATGAGTCATTTTTTTAATATTTATCCCTTCCACGGTTTTCAAAGATGTGTTGGATGCATAAAGATGGTACGAACCGACAAATAAAAATTAGGAACAGAATTTATGGTCCGTGTTTTCTAAGAACCGGATCCACTCGACGCCGGAACACTGGAATTCCATTCCTCGATCTTGCTGATCAAGGACTCAAGAAATGAAACGGACCAAAGAAACTCCCTTTCCACCACAGTAGGCATTTGACAGCTTAATGACATACTCGATTTTTAATTTTTATAACTAAGGAAGCGTGAATGTAATGGGACTTTCTTCAGGAGCTGCTGGTAACCTGAGTTGCTTCCTCCACTCAGAACTTTCACCATTAGATGGCACTTGCATCAGTACATGTTAAGAAGAGTACGGCAGAGTCGAACCTCTGATTTCACATTGTTTGCGTTAGTTCTGTTGTTAAGACAATCGAGAACTAATTAACGTGTCAATTCTTTCATGTTGCTACTATGGCATCAGCCACCTTTAGGATAACTGTCATTCTACAGGAAGTTTCTATATTCACGCTAGCTCTGATATCACATTTTTAAGGTCAAGGTCCTCCAAGAAACGGAATAAAATTCTCTTGGTTTGGTATCACCAGTCCTCAAAGACGATTGTGTCACTGCTTCC
>VRMD01003826.1:0-10195 GCA_009872375.1 Sminthurides bifidus | reverse complement strand
GAGGATGCAGAAATAAGAATTAATCATTGGTTTTTCATTTTCTTGTGCCAGTCTCCTCTTTTGCATTTCAGTAATAAAGTTATCGCATTCCAGGGCAAGTAGAGAAGGTCGCGATTCCACACAAGCCGATTCCTTCTGATGTCAATTGCGAAAATGTGCAAGTTGCTAAACCCCTGGAATTGGACTGTGATAGCGAATTGAAAAGAATCCGCTGGTTCCCTAATCAGATGCTTGTGATAAAGATGCAAACACAGAGGACCACTGCATCGTAAACAGTGCTTTACCCCAATCCACATTGTCAAGCTAGCAACGGATGATTTTCCATGCACCGCTCACTTGCACATGCTCGCAATTCTTTGCGTCACATTCGCGAAAACTTGTCTTTCCGACTTATGTGAATGCCCCAAAGTCGACCAGAACCGACAGAAACGTAGGGGTGTTCACTCTTTCACCAAACCCAAGCCACAGAACCAACGTATGAGATATGCGTTACATTACGATCGATTTAGCTGACATTCCAGCTAGTTAATGCAAAAACTTAACCAAACGGTTAGTTTCAGTAAGCAACAACCTCAGCAAATTGCAGTTCCAAAGCCTATCATACTTCAGCCATAAGCTTTTTAACTGTCACGTGCAGCGGCAATTCCCATGTTGGTCCTAGTATTAGAAAGCGGCTATTGGAAACATGGCTTTCCTTAAATAGACAACCGAGGTACTCCCGCAAGTGGCGAACACACAGCAGTTACGATTCCAGACATAACTAAATAGTCATCTTCGTTCTTGAAATTGCATAACAGGTGACGTGTCTAATCCGGTACTGCATAATCTCGAAATCCGCAAACATCGACCGGCTGGGCCTTTGATTGGTCAGTCCAGGTCAGAAATTCATTAACTAATTGCAATTTACAGCTGAATTGGTGCTACTGGACGCCTAAAGCGTCGCACTTCTCTGCATTCATGTTTGCGCTACGTAGCCCAACGCTTAACATTCTCAGCATTGATATCCCTATTTTCTCACTTGATGCTGCTGTTAATGTTGTTGCTGCGAATGAATCTCGTCTGGATGCGCCCTAATACAGTGAGAAGACGGTGTTTGTGGGATTTGTGCGAAAGACAGCAAAGGCAGTGCGAGCAGTGCGAGCCAAAGGATTGAGCATTGGAATTGAAAGACAAAATGAATACACGAAGGCAGAGGATACAGGAGATTTTACATTTTAGTTCCTGGCTGCTGCTGGCTGCATCAACCCCATGATATGTTCCTGTGTGAGACAGTATTGGCTACAATCTACAATTGGAATTGATGCAGTTCCTCGTCCCGTGTAGTATAATTCATCCCCCACCACCACATCTGCATGAACTGCTTTGCTAGTGAAGGAAATCATAATGTAGCTTCATCGCCTAGTAACACGGAAACCATAACATCGTAATTCCTGCATTCTTGTCAAAAAAGGCGCAACTTATTCCTCAGCAGAATATGCGCCACAAGCCACAACAACAATTAACAGAAGACGGCTTCTGCTCCTGCTGACAGCAATTATTGTTGCGCAGAATCCTAGCGGAATCTTATCCAGAAGCAGGTGGGTTGCAATCTGTATATCCTCCTAGCATTCTTAAGTCAAAGGGTAGGAGGAAGTGCCTGTCGTCTCATCTCCTACTGAACAGCTCGTGTCCCCTGCTACATGAATCGGTGCACGTATGAAAACCATTCAACTTTTCTTGTTACAACCATCATCCAGTTAAAGCCTATTCCGTGATTAGTTACTGAAACTTGATTAATGGTGGCTACCCCACGCAGTTTTACTTCGTGACACCAGCTACGACAATTCAGGATTTTGGAGCTGATATTTTTATTGATTTTCAACTTTGACTTGTGTCAAGTGCAGTTTTCCACTTCCTGTATCATTAGTGCGAAAAGCTGACGGTGACTTCTTTCCCTTGTCAGTGTCAGCCCAGCTGGTTATGGACAGAATATTGTAATAAAATCGCGGAGTAACTTGATGTCGTCGGGCCGTTGCCGCTTCAAGAACTAGGGATACAAAGTTATAAAGTTACTGATTTTTAAAAGTCGGCGTTGACCTGTCGCCAAACCACGTCAGTTGATTAAGTTCCGCGAGAAGATTGACGGTTACGTCGTCGGGAACTTGCAATGCTTGCATTGGAAGCTGAGGATGACGAAGTAGATCTCTTCCTGTCTTGTCTATCTTCGACAGCCAAAATGTTGTGACAAAGTCCCAAAAACTTTAATTTTAATTGTACTGTGGGAACTTCGTAATTTAAAAAGAAGCGATATTTCTTCTTGTGATGCCTGAGTTTGTAGCAGTTGCTTTTGAACCAAGTAAGTGCATCCCAACAGTATTTACTAATTCATTTGAATCATCATATTGTGTTCCTGCTACTTAAAATTGTCTTGTTTTAACGAAGGGACTGGCTCTGAAAATGTGTAAATTTTATTATCTACCATGTTTAGATTCTGACCTATTCGGCTACTCCTTGTACTTGATTTGTTTTACCTGAAGAAGACTGTGGGGACAGCTTCGATTCGTCGTAAGTACATGCCCGATTTTGTGATATTAATGCAACAATGCAAGCATGTGATGCGAGTATGATTGCCTACGAGAATAAATACCAAGAATAGGGTTACGCGTCACCTGTGTGTTACCTGTAATTTTTTGTGATGAGAGAATTCGTAGTGCAACAATGTTGTCCGTTACATACTCAAGTTTGAGTGAAACTATTCCAGGAACCGCATTGGCCTATGCTCAGATGCCATCAGTGGGGCTATACCCCAGCAGAGAAATTGACACACAGGACGGAGAGTAATCTGCTCTCACTACAGCCTGGATTCCTTAAGGACCCCTTCTGTGCTCCCCTTCTAAGTCTCCTTCGACTTGCCTCTACAGCCTTCATCCTTTGGAGAGACTTTTGATCTTATTGGCGCGCGTTCAGTACTGGATGAATTACTTGCTGCTTCTTCTAGACTGATTTAACCTGGGTTTATGCTCAAATGAATCAGTAGTAGGTACCTCGTCAATGCAGGAGGTAGAGGCATCTTTTGTAGTCTAGGATTTTTTAATCAATTTAACGGTCAATCTAGGCTAGCTTAAAAATATTAAGTGTAGATAAAATTAGTTAGGGTAAATTCTCAGACGTTTGTGCTGGCGGCAGAAGTGATGTGGTGTGACAGCTGACGTGCTTTATATTTTTAAAGGCCTTTTTCTGAGTCGATCCGATCTACCGTTGTGCTTTCGTGTGAACAAGAGAGTGTTTACAATGGTGACCGAAAGTCCTTCCAAATTCATGCCCCTTTCGCCCAGAAACCAGCCCAGAAGGAGAGGTCAGACTAAACTACCAGATTTCTTTCCACAAAGCCGAAGAAGTCAAAGAAAAATAAATCAAGCCTTGGCAGAGAAGAAACAGAAGATATTAGTGCAAGCTATCCTTGATGGAGTTGAAGATGGTCTCAAAGTAAGATCAGCATTCCGTTAAATGATTCACTTCGACGTGAGTTTATTAAAGCACAGCTTACTAATGACCTGCTTGGAAACTCTAGGAAACTAATTTTAAGGACAAAGGAAGAGGAGTGGTTGCGGCAAGGAAGATCCAGCGAGGAGAATTTGTCGTGGAATATTTCGGAGATTTGATATCAATTGCGGAAGCAAAGGAAAATGAAGCAAAATACGCTCAAGACGTTAATATCGGTTGCTATATGTATTATTTCAGATTCAAAAATCGTCAGTATTGGTAAGTGTAGACTACTTATTAGTACTGTAACGGTGAAGACGTTATTTTTCTCGCTCGTAGAATACATATTTAATGATTTTGTTTCAGTATTGATGCTACTGCAGAGTCTGGCAGGCTGGGACGGTTGGTAAACCATAGCCGCACCCGTGGAAACTGCGCAACCAAAGTGGTAGAAGTTCAAGGTGTCCCTAGACTGATTCTTGTTGCTAAAAGGGACATCGAAGTTGGAGAAGAAATACTTTATGATTATGGAGATAGAAGAAAGAATGCTATTCGACACCATCCATGGCTTACACACTGATCTCTGATGGCCACATATTTTAAGTGTGAAACAACGTGTCAACGTTATTGAATCGCATTCCTGTGGTTTCAAACCTTACCTAATGATCTTCGCCTGAGTTACACCATATTACACGCCGCTATTAGTGTGGCTAAAGTGTCGATTCTGGTCAACGGAGCAATTGTTACTGTAAAATAGAACTCATGATTGCGCTCAACGCTTGATCCGCACCTGACTACGATTGAGCTGCAGAATATTCCCACTTCAATACTGTAAAATTAAAGGTGGTAGCGATAACGAGGTACAATTTTCATGTGTATCCTACACATTTCATTGTTTTTAGCTTGTGAATTAATTTATTATGGACTACTGCTTGTTGTAGATGTATGTATCAGAACTTGAAGAACTTAGTCATCCCAGTTCGTATGGTAACTATTCTATTCAACTCTAAAGTTCACATGTATTGCGAGCTCTTCTGGTTCGAACATTGCATGAATATTGCGTATTGTACTCTTTATTGTAAAGATTAACTTGGTTTCGGAATATTTATTTAAAATTGACGACTTAAGATCCAACCTAACACTCCGAAAAAATAATTTATAACGCGGAATTTTCGGTAAACTCGAAATCTTAAGCTAAATTATTCGCGTAGTACACAATGATACATCAATTAAAACATACTTTAATATGATGCCTGCATGAACTGTATTTTAAGTAGGGTATGACTGTTAACAGCACTTTGTTGTAACATTTAGTCTTGTACAAAAATCTCATGGCACTTTTGGAGCCTAATGCAACAGGCTTTGAGTTTACTGTGCCACTTGAAATCATGTAAACATTGTATTTGACATGAGATGACATAATAGGGTACGGGTACGACTGATATGTGTGCCAGGGTTAGAGTGATTACTGGCTTCTTTTATGTCTAAAGAATAAGTTTTAGTCGGTTAATTCTACGCGTTTTAACCTTAATACACAGGTGTATCACTGCCAAAATTCCTTAGCAGGCACAATTATTCTGCAAATAACGGTACAAGCGGAGCCCAGTTCAATGTGTGTAATTTCAAAGCATTACTGTCCTTTATTGCATTACAAGCGTACAATTGGGCAGCAGCGCCGCTCTTGTTGTTAAGCTATACAGATGTTATTACTGTAATTACCTAGAAGTGCCGGGAATGCTTGGCGTGACAGTATTGGTTCATCGCGCCAAGATGTTCAGACAGACTCATGAGTCAAGTATCGCTTGGGTATCGTACAGGGCATCCTTACATCAAATGACTATAAATTGTAAATAAAGTATTCTAAACAGTACATCTGTTGAGTTAATCTTTTTCCAAAACTCTAGCACGTGAATGGATAAGAAATTAAAATGGAATTAAGATTCAACGCTAACACGCATGCGTTGGTATTTGTAGGATTTATTCCATCCGTACGTCACACAATCACGATCGCAACAATGCAAAATTAAGAAAATACTCTATGTAAAAATTGCAACATGGAGTATTAATTGGCGCTTCTAAATAATTAGCAACGAAGTAATGCGATGATGTCGAAATCCTACGGAGGGCTCGCAGTCATTTTCGTCGTCTATGACGGTAGTGCGGACAACTATTAGATTCTTTACTGTGATTGACAGTTTTGGTCTCGGAGTTTAAATTTGACACCGTTGCTGGAGGCGCGCTCCCATTACTAGTTTGCGCGTGACGAGATTGGGATTGACTTGCCGGTTGCTGATATTTCCTGTGATGAGTATTACGGTGCTGGCCACGCGACTTCCCAGCATGAGTTCCACTTTGAGGTGATGAAGCTCTTTGACCACTTGCATTACTTGAAGAATCTATAACTGATGGACTTCTAGCACCATTTCGACTGGTGCCCCCGACAGCACCAGCTACGGGACCATTTTCGGCAGATTCTGTGCGAGCAACTGGAGCTGAAATTACGAGCAACTTTTTCTCTTTCTCAGTCAGATCTATGATGCCGCCTTGGCTTTTTTGCTTTGCGAACAGCTTATTCAAGGACTCGCGTTTGCCTAACCAATCTTCTGGGACTTGAGTAGACGATAAAAAATCTTGATTCTCTTCCGATGGTGGAGGAGATGATAACAGCTGCTGCACATCAATATCTTCAATAAAGTCATTCCGACAAACAGGGCAGCAGTTTTTAACTTCATTATCACTAGACGTCTGAAACGATGAAAGATTTTTTTCAATTGATTGTTTCATGCATACTGCTAGAATGACAGTTCATCGGTCTCAATAGACGTACTTACATTTTGATTATCATCGTTGGATGCATTCTGACTCAGGCTATAGAGATATTTGCCCAAGCAGTACGAATGAACATGATGAAAGCAAGACGGTCGAAAAAACACGTCGAATTCGGTAAAGGAGAGGAGACAAATCGGACATTCAGAAGCCGGGCGATTATTTGACGTCAGAAACTCTTTGCCCATATCAATCAATTCAAATATCATAGAGCAGCCGAGTATTTCGTTGCATTTATCACGCATGTGTCCTTCCAACATGTTCAACATTTCTTCGGACAGTCCTCGTGGATTTCGAAACTTAATCAATGGCTTCTCATCCGGGTAAGCAGGAGGTAAAGATAGTTCCAAAGTGAAAGTGACGTACTTGGACTCCGAATCGTCTCCCGTGGATGGAAACAGCACCATTGTGACAAGAACATTTTCACTACAAACAGCAAAGTTGCTAATTAATAATATTCCTCAGAAGATCTTTTGAACACAGCCCCTATACTGCAAAACGTGCACCCGAGGTGATGTTTACGTCAACAACGATAAATGGCAACTTGACTTACTCCTGATACTCCACATGAATATCATCCAAAAATATGGCAAGTAGTGTTTCTAGCTCTTCTGCGCAAGCCCTGAAAACAAATGAGGTAATCAAAGCAACAAGCAGCAAACTAACGTGATAAAATATAATTCACGGCCCAAATCTTACGGCACAAATTGATGCTTCAGTTGTTTACGAGAACTTACTCAGATGGCATTTTATTCCTTCAAGTTTAAAAGCTTGCTGATGAAAGAGTGTATGCTAAGGAAATCTCGGCAATCGAACTTTTTCTGCAAAAGTAAAGGTACCATTATTATTTATTATTAGCACCTCAACATCGACATAATATATTCTTTCTCAAAGGTATCCATGACGCAAATGTGAAGTTTAATTAATGGGATGCTGTGTCACAGACACGTATGTCAATCCAACACATTACCTCCTCGTATTTTCCTTTAGACTATTAAGCAGAACTGGATTGCGCGGACTGGCGATTCTCAAAATAATCACCTGGTTAACGTCAGTTCAGCTGTCAACTCGAAATAATAATCTTTTCCACACGGTCAACGTCGTTGCAAATAATGTTAGTTGGTGCCTGCAGAATTCTTACTTCTGCATTTCGGGTCAACAAGAGAATTAGCTTTTACACTTAAAACTTCTACAAAATGTTTATCGAGCTATCGAGTAGATTGATCCAATGATGAATAATTGTATCCTCGTTCGAACTCCTTCTCAATCAAAAAATTAAATGCTAATCTTTAATTACTTTTCACATAGCAGATTCATGCGAAACAGGCATAGATTAGGCATACTTTTGTAGATTGATCCAATGATAAATAATTGTATCCTCGTTCGAACTCCTTCTCAATCAAAAAATTAAATGCTAATCTTTAATTACTTTTCACATAGCAGATTCATGCGAAACAGGCATAGATTAGGCATACTTTTATCAATCTAAAATAAGGTTTTTCGCGTCCTGTGAAAATTAATACGATTTCGATTACTATAATTATTGATTTTTACCCATTTTCGATCATGCAATAAAAGCTGCTGTAGATCTGATTCTACTGCTCAGTAAACATATAATGTACATAGTTAAAAGGACCTTCTTATATTTGAAATATGCTACATTTCGCGCCTTCAGCTCTGAGAAAACTTTATGTAATTCAAATCTTGGTTATCGATGACAAAAAGTTAATTCACCCATCAAACCTTAACTTCAGTTTTACGTCAAAAAGTGTGCATCGCATATACGTCCCTTCATCCTCATTACAAATCTCAAAGTTTCAGCTCCGCGCGATCTTCAGTACCGTACCAAATCTTTTGGCAATGCTTAAAACTTTCAAAAGCTTCTATTGTGAACTTTTTAAGGCTTTTTGCGGCTGTATTTTGTATTCATCAAATCATTTATTTCAGCAACTCAGAACAAAGATGAATGATTTGATTTATGATGGAGAGGATTACACAATGAAAAAGATTCCATGAAGTCGGCTTCTTCTGTTGGCTGCCATAGCGTACTGGTGAGTTTAGATGGTACATTTTGCAGCACCCGATGAGTGTGCATCAATCTACCAGCTCAAAGGCGATTAGAAATTTTTCCAAGCTCATACAGGTAAGCGGCGAACACTTTCATCTGTAGAGCACAGAGCGATGATGATTAAAATGGCACGAGCAAACCAATTACTTCCAATTTATCATTTGTAAGAATGTAATCCTACTGCCAAATGTGATGATCACTTACTCCTTCCACATAGTTTCGAATATCTATTTTCTCATTCTGAGAGTGGGCGCCGTCATCACTAGCTCCCATAGGCAAGAGCAAAACGTTTTTACCTGTGGCTTCCTAACATAAAAGCAACGAGCAGCGAAATGATTACTTTTGTTCTAGGGGCTTACTTCGTATCAAAACAAAAGTGTTCAGCAGGATGAGAGCTATACCACCAGTTAATATTGTACATTTGAATCCTTTCTCACCTGAAGCGTTAGAGCAATGGGGATTGAGCCACCTTCACGCGTTAGGTCGGGGTCCATACCGTAAACCATTTTTGAGGCTTGTTTTGCGGCTAAGAAGTTTGGGTGCTCTGGGTCAGTTAACCATGGTTTACTTTTACTGACAATACTGATCTGCAAGTAAAATCATCCCATGGAGTTGGAAAGGCTATGGCCTAGAAATTAATATAAGCAAATTCGGAAACGTCTGTCAGCTCCACTTACGGTCATAAGATTAGGAGATTTCCTCTTAGCCCATAGCTGATTGATGTATTCTGTGACTTTTGCATTGACCCGGTCCGGGTCCATGTTTGGCACAATGCGAATGGTGAATTTGCCAGTGACACGTCTCGGAATCACGGTTTTATGCCCAGTTTCACAAAATGCACCTTCGATACCATGAAGAGAGAGTGACGGCAGCCTCCATCGGTGCATCAGTGTATCAGTCTAAAATTTCAGACGTCTCCGAGACGTGTATGTGACCACTCCTTCCGTGCAAAGAAACTTTTCTGAGTCTTGGAGAATTCATAATTTTTTTATGGAATCACGAACCTTTTCGTCAAATCGTGGGGAATGCACACCAGCTTCCGATTTGAAATCATCCACACTGAAGTCAATGTTTTTATAGCGGGCCTCCTCTTCAGGAGTCACTGGTGCGACGTTGTCGAGAACGCCAGGAATCAGTATTTTTCCTTCCCTGTCGGCTAACTGACTCAACATCCACACAAGATCGTTGAGAGGTTCGATACTTTGACCAACAAAGATCAAGAGTTCATAAAAGAGGTTCTCTTTTTCTGATTATACCACCCTGTCTTTCCCTGACAAGTATGAATGCCTTCCTCCAATGCCACTTAATTATTACACCACTTACACGGCGCCGCCAAAGATTCCACTGTGTAAATCCTTCGTGCCTCCGTCCACCGTCAAAGAAAAGGCGCAAAGCCCACGTAGCCCATATGTTAGACATGGTTTCTTTGTACCCAGCCAATAATTGTCCGATATGCAAACTGCATCCGTATCCTGCAAAGGTTCCGTTGACTTTCGGTAATTGCGGGCATCGTAGTCTTAAAATTAATAATCTATTCAAGCAGTTTCACTCCTTCACCTGCAAAAATCCAGTTTCTTTTGCTAAAAGCTCTTCGAGGCCCTCAGAACCCGATTCTTCCATTGCTTCGAACAGAAACTGAAAATGATTTACGCTTATTATTCGTCAAAATATGCCCACTATGTCTCTCACCTACCGATGAAACAGTTCAGTTACAAAGCTACAGCCCTATCATCTAGATTACTCTATACTTACTTTTATATTTACAGGTACTTCAACTGCTGTTCTCTGATATGCTTCTAACACATTTAGCCAACCTATGACTGGGCCTTTGTCGTCCGT
>VRMD01003825.1:0-10197 GCA_009872375.1 Sminthurides bifidus | reverse complement strand
AAACCGTTTGTGAAATTTCTCTGCCGTTTCGGAGCTACAGGCCTTCAAAAGGTCAGGACGTCAAGCCATCCAACCTTCAATATTTTTAGCCCTTGGCAGAAAGGACCAAGGAGCTCTGCATTAGTTTTACTATAGCAAGTCGTTCACATGGCAACCTTCTGATGCAACCGATGCCCTTTTGAGTCTTGTAAGCTCATTTGCATGATTTTGATGCCCAATTGACAATTGTTTTCTAGATCATCAGTAGTATTGAAGTGTCCTACAGGAAAAGGTCACAGGAACAAAGTCTGCAAAATGATCGAAGACGATTTGAAAGTGCAACGAAATGAAGACAATGAAGAGTTTCCATCAATTATTGAGCAATTGGCCAGTTTCATGTCATTGTTGCCACAGAAACTCAAGTACCTTTACCCAGGATGGTGCCTGACAACATGTGGAGGAACTAATTACCCTGGGTTCCAAGAATCAATTTCTTTTAACGGGATAAAAGTTCTTTGGCACGCAGAAGTTTCCCAACTTCCATCCAACATAGGTAAGGTAAGGTTTCGTCTAAGAAACGTTGATATCAGCTTCTTGAAGCTGTAGCCTCATCGTAATTTAGGTGTCTGGTAGTTTATTACTAATACTCCAAAATGTGCTGGTTGACTAACTGATTTTAATTGGCTTTACAGGCATGTACTTCTGGGCAATGGGTTACGGCTCAAACCTCGCCATTACGTTTGGGTTCAGTCGGGACATTGTCGAGGGTCGTCAATTGTCTCTGGATTCATTCATACTGAAAGTGTATTTACATTGCACGATTGTAAGTACCGAGCTAGGCCTTGCTGTGCTCAAGCATTTGAAATATGGCGATCATAAAGTCGGTAGTTTATTCGAAATCCGGACTCTGCCAGTGGCATAAAACATGAATGGAACTGCTTCTCTTCTGCTACTTTTTTTAACCAGGCGTTTACAAATTGCCCTGTTGAATTTTAAAATAGGGAAAAGGTTTAAAATGATGAAACCAAACTTATCAGTTCCTGCATTCAATTCCAAAGACGAGAAAAAACCTGCTTTTCGTTATTTTTCTTTCATGTCTTCTCAGAATAATGCCACATGACAAGAAGTTGAGGCAATGGATCCTACGCACTGGCTGAGGTATTACAACGGATTGTTATAGTGTTGTATTGTGCGACTTATCAACGGGTAAACATGGAAAAGGCTACTTTTATTGAACAGCTCACCTTGGCTTTGTATTCGGTGATGTGGCAATGAAACAAGTTTCCGTCCGTTCTCCTCGTAATTGTTTACGCTCCTGGAAGATTCCACAAACGGATGCGCTTTTGACACAGTGACATGAATTATTTAACAAGGTAGACGAGCCACCATTAGGAAACAACAAGAGGGTACTTGATCAGTCCTCACAGCAAATCCAAGTTGCCCAATTAACCGCAACGTGATCTTATCATTATTTCAGGAGGAAGGTAATTTACGCCTGGTAACGTTTCCTGGATTCCTGGTAGAGAAGTAACTGCTTTTCCGGGAAACCAAAGGCTTTTGATAGTTGGTAATTCTGATGAAGCAATGTCATTTCTCCTATTGTGAGACAGACTCGCCAGGTGTTTGTTATTTTTATATTTTATGCAATATTCATGAAAACGACAGGTGGTGCTTCTTTATTAAGAAAGCAATCAATTTCAGAGAAGAAACTTGGGGTATTAGGAATTCTTTCCTGTAATCCACAAGATACACGCATGTTGAACATGACTCGATACTGCAATTATGTAACTGCGATTGGTAGCAAAAACTCGATGCTGTAACATCAACAGTCCCTGCAATGTACCATTTCCGTTGTTAGGAGTAACGTCAGAACTCGTATTTCCGTTACAAAATTTGGGAAGAGACTCGTATGCCCAATTTCCGTGGATTTCTTGATCCTCAGGGTAGGTTAAATGGTAAGTAGAGCATAGTGAGCCTTGCCCAAAACAGACCAATAGTCATCAAGCACAAGCATTCAAGTCCAGGTCAGTTTCGCATGTAAGCACGGACGTATTAGAGCCTCTTTTAGCACCGAGATCAGGGCCTTCGCCAGGTGTGGAGGGTGGTGTTGCAGAATGCGTGGAACCTGAACGAAAAAAAATAAGTAATGCCTTCATCATCAATTGCTACGTCGTTTCTGCAACCTAGCAACAGCAGTTCGTAGTTTCTGTGATTATAGCTTCATTGCAATAACCACAGCAACCAAAAACAGGTACAGAATTATTGAATGAATCACTAAAAGCTATTGAGGTAAATTAAGACCGCCTTCAAACTTACTATGCACCACATTAAGTTCCAGTTTCGGGACATCTTTGATCTTCCTCTTACGCCAGGTGAAGTACGTTTGCTTGAAGTATTTTCTGAACTTTTTCCCGAACACATAGTAGATTAAAAAGTTGACTGATGAATTCAGAGTAGCGAGAAAGTCGCCCAAGTAGACGCACAAACTGAACACCATTTGGAAATTGTACTCCATCACGTTGTTTACAAACGGGAGCAAATTGCACAGCAAAAACACCACAACCACACACATTAGCATCAGAGCCAAAGAGTTTTCCGATTGCTGAGATCTGCTAAGGTTCTTCCTCGCCTTGTCTGCCTTCAGGACCTGGAATTGAAAACAAAACATACTGAATTACAAATTGCAAGCGTTGCTACAATGTTCCAACCTTCCTGACACCCTTAGAACGCCATCTTACATCCAGTACAAGTACCAACGCTTGACAAACAATGACAAAAAATCAAAGAGGCAAGGACCCCAATAACCTGATTTCTTAACGATTGTATTAGTTCATATTTGCATGTACATTAACAATCCCCTTATATCGAGTTTGCCACATCTTCAGCTAATCAACATGAACTATCTCTTAAAGGTAATTGACTTACCTCTCGATAAATAAGTGAGTTGAATATGAGAAGAACCACATTCGGTACGGCGAACATTACCACGGTGTAGGAATAATTAAGGTAAATTCCTTTGAACTCATCATTTTCACGCAGTGTGGACGGAACCAATTCGTAGCCGTAGGGCTCAAACTCATCGTGCCAAATCACAACATATTCCATGAATCGGGGAACGTTAAAGAGGACGGAAAACAATATGATCCACAGAATAATCCATAAGGCTCGTTTCCCACTGGTTAAATGACTACACGACTGTGACTTCAAAGGCTGGCATACGGCAAAGTAACGCTCCAGGGTAACAATCACGATCAGGTAAACCGAGGCAGTCTGAGCTGTAAGATGAGTAACGGTATTATGTACAATGCGGTTTATTAAAATCACAAGAAAATCTTTGTTTCGGCTTACTATTTCACTAATCAGGCTTACCTATGTTGACTTATTGGATAAAAGATGATCAAAACAAAGGGGTAGATTCCACAAAGGGATTCTGCGAACAAGGCATGGATCCCGAATAGGATCAAACTACACAACACGAACACCAGGTCACAGCATGTCAAACCCAGTAGAAAATATGCAAACGAGGTGTTTCGTCGCATACGCGCAAATGTCAATCCGCACAGCACGTTTCCGAGAATACCGTAAAATGGATATGCCAGTTAGCAAAATTCCGCGAATGACCCATTCCAGACTGTTCACTTCACAATAGCCAGGTAAGTTTCTGCAGAACACATCGCTGCAGTTTCCTTCATTTTCACCAGGTTCCGTCATCTCCAAACCAACTGATAGCAAGGAATCGTTTCCAGAAGTCATCATGCCAGTTGATCTGCACTTCACCCTTGGGCATTTTCAACGCCAGCGAGGTCTCAGATGTCAGCGAATCTGTGCATTGAAGGTAAGATCACAATCCTGTGGAACACAAAAAAAAGTGTCAAAAAAACACGACTAATGTATAAAAACTTCTTCGTTGACAAATTTTCAAGATTCATGGGGTCTCACTCCGGCTTTTTCAAAGTTATGCTACCTGATGGACACGGCAATTAGCAAAATGCAACCAGGTAAACTTTACTTCGAATCAAACCTCCTCGCACCTTCGCCTGTCCCGTTTTACAAGTCCAACTTTGTGGAAATTTCTACTCTTGCGCGCTTCCCACGGCGACAATGCAGATTTACCCAAGCTTTGTAAATCAATGAAGCTGCATCAATGGCAAAAAGTTATCTCATCTCAAGCATCATGGGAGGTTTGTAGCATCTCCTTCCATTGAATAAGCATGAAAGTGGCAAAGGCTTTCAACTAAAGAGCTTTATGAGCCTGTATGGCAGCATGTGAGCGTTCATCTCATACCGTAAGTAGAAACACTATGCTATGCCCAAGCCTTTTATCATTTCATTTCTTTGCTCAATTCTGAAAAGACGGCTGACGTAAACAAGACGTTCTTTTCTTAATCAATGCTCCTCGACTTGGCGATTTTATGGCCCAAAATCAATGTACGTGTCCTGTTGACGTGTTTGGGGACTTGGAGTTACGAAGTGTATCTCATAAACGCTTTTTATCACTAACGCTTCTTCCTACTGTAACAGAAAGCAGATGTACCATCTAATAACACGCTAAGCGTTCTCCTGTCCACTGAGGGCCTATTCGTTTTACAAAATAGCACGTCGCTCATCCTATTTCATTCAATGCGGAAAAAGATGAACGCAATTGCGAAAAAGCGACCTGTGCAAACAATACTTTATACAACGCAGCCTCTGACACCTCCCTGGTGTATCATGCACGCGCAGATATTTGCACAGATAGAATTTCATGCATTTGGAAGTGAGGAATATTTTGTTACATTCGTCTTCTCAGCTTCTGCCAAGTGGCGCTAATGGCACTGTAATGGTAATGACGAATAGAACGACGAGAACCGGTTACTCGGCTCAAAAATTGCAATCCTTTAAAAGTCCTTTGTTCATTGTTAGGATCGCAATGCAGTTCCTATTGTGTTCACCCTACAAGTTTTCGTAGAAACACGAATTCGTGATGATAATGAACTATGTAAGGGGCTGGGCTACGAATTTTAGAAGTGAAGCATCTCTAATTCCAAGTCAGACTCTCCCTCCAATCAGCTGGAAAATGCATTCTCCAGTCTGAAGCAAACGCCTTAACTCTTGTCTTCACGATTGATTGCATATTGCACAGCTAACCCTACGTCATTAATTCCAGACTACTATCATCGCAGCACTAAATCTCCCAACTTTGAGAATCGAAAAGATAGCAGCCACGTTTTTTCGCAATTCGATTGTTTTAGCCATGGAGCAAGTGGAGGAAACTAACCTTATCTGTCACTTACAAAGTATTAAAGCACTAACATGGACAGCCGCAACATCAAAGCCTTTAATTTTTGGCTCAAAGCCCATAATCATAACGTTTCTCACCAGTCCAAAGTATTCTAACCATGTCAGCAAACTAAGCAAGGTTCAGCATGGTAGATTAACTCCAGAGACAAAAGAGCGGAAGTTGTCATGGAAATGTAACGTTGTCATGACATAATGCAGGTGTAACAGCAGAGACGCAGCTACATAACCATGAAACAGAGAACCTTTGCCCAGGTCAGCAACTTGATAGCACTTAACTGAAAAACCTAAATGTTGCCAAAAGCTAGGCTTTGATATTCTAACAGACTGGACAAATCCTCAGCAACTAAAATCTAAAATTAGAGAAATATCCAACTTGGAACAAGGAACAAAAACGAGGAGAAACACAGTTTTTTTTTTTCAACCCAAACCTAATCAACTGACCAGCATTCAAAACAAGCTCGAGCCACAATAGACTTAATTTGGCCACGCTCAACTTAATTAACGTCCAGTTCTTAATCAGTACGCTTTGAAAAATTCACTGCTTCCATACCTACGCATTTGACATAAGAGCAAACGTACATAACCTCGCAGTTCGTAGCCTGACGCCATGGGGCTAAATTGTATAACTTTATCTTGATGCCTTACTGCTCCTGGTTTTAATTGAGTTGTCAAAATTGACACTCGTGTTTTGTGTTTCCATGAGGAACTGCTCGAGTCAAAGTGAACAAAGGAAATCCCAAAAATATGTATGTTTTGTAACCTTTTCACCTTTTCGTAACCTCACTCATGATCATCAGCCCTGCAATTCTATAAATCCCATGACCGGGAGCAAAAAAGCACAGACATGAGTGTTGATTTGGAGGAATTGGTCGTGACACTAATGAATTCTCACCTGGCTGGAGTCAGAGGTGTGTCGCCTGTGGTGTTATACCTTGATACATATAATCTGTGCAGGGTCATAAACTGTTTTAACTGCTGGGAAAGCTAACCTGAAACCTGAACGTATTAATGCTCACTTCATAAGTCTTTTAGTTTTAGGTGTGTCGCCTGTAGTATTATACCTTGATACATATAATCTGTGCAGGGTCATAAACTGTTTTAACTGCTGGGAAAGCTAACCTGAAACCTGAACGTATTAATGCTCACTTCATAAGTCTTTTAGTTTGACACCGATGTTGATAAGACGGAAAATCCCCAGACCTAATGTGAAATCTGATAAACGAGCTGAGCAAAAGTTCACTTCAGTATCACCATACTACGTAGTGAAAAAGTGACTTTAACATCCGCTTCGGCCTTCAGCAGTAACGCAGCCTCTCAAGTTTCGATCCTTGTAGATCAGAAATGTTTTGCGTTTTCGGGACATGATTGAGTTTCTACAATCCAAAGTTTCCGATGAAGAGCTGAGAGGCACTTCTACCTAACACTAACACATGCTAAGCAGCGTGATAAAGCAATATTGACAAATTTTCAGGTACATCTCAACCATTATCTAAGTATAGGAACAGGATTGCTTGCTTGCAGTGCACTGGACGAACGAGTTTTTTAGCTTGCTTTGTAAGCTGAGATTGAAATCGCGGTATCCAAAGCCCTGCGATGCGGAATAACATGCTGACCTGTGCTCCCCTGAGTTGTCGAGCAACTTGTTTGGATTTTCTGTTTTTCCCAATTGCAAGCTTTCCTATCGCTTACGCATTCGTTCATGGGTGAGAAGAAATTTTTGCACGTTTTTTCCTTCGCCCCAGGTTATCATCAGCATTCGGATACATGATCACCAGTCAGCCTGCTGAGACTCAAAGATTAATCAAGCTAGACACGGAACCTCGAATCTGCACCTGGAAGCAGTTGCTCGCAGCCTTTTGCAACAGTAACATCGTCCATGATCTTGCAGAAGCTTCGAGCCTTCGTTGTGCCTTCTGTCTTTGTTTGCCCATGTTGGCTAGTACTTCCCCCTGCCCTGACATGAGGTCTAGACTCGGACACCAGTTGAAAATTCGAAGAGTTTTGTCAAGATCGATTTTTGTGACGCGGAAAAAATGATGTGCTACACGCAGCCTAGTTTGTGCTGAGAGACTTTTTCGTACTTCTGAGAAAAACTCGTCGAGGTTACAAGAAAATGAAAAATGTGACAGTGCTTGCCGATGACCAAGCTTTCAAACTAACTGCTTTTTATCACCTGTATAAATTCGCAGTAGAGGAGACGAATGGGACTTACGACGAAGAAATCAGTACCGCAAGTTTGTTCCACCTCAATCACAATAAATGAAGTACTGTTACGTTCCATCGCAGCATTTGCTGGAACTATCGTCTCTTGCTTTGGCATTCTCGGCAATTTTTTCAGCATACTAGTGCTCGCAAGACGGAAAATGAGGTCACCCATCGCATACTTTTTAATCGGACTGGCGGTGTCCGACATGCTGTTTCTCCTTTACGGAAGTTTTGTGTGGAACATTCCTAATGTAATCGCCGTCTTTGATCCAACTTGATGGCAAAGTACAAAGTTCTTACTCCAGGTTCACAGTTAGGGCAACCCCTCTTGCCTTTACGGCAGCCATGGCAGGTACCTAATTATCTAATAAATCGTGCCTAAATTTCGTGCGTTATGGTCTATAAAGATAAGTGCTTTACCTGATTGCTTGTTTTTCTTGACGTCAATCTCTAATTGTGTAATTACAGCTCAAGCAGCGTCCATTTTGTTTACCATCGCGGTCACAGTGGAGAGATACATAGCCGTGTGTCATCCATTCAAGGCCCGTGTCTACTTAACGTGCCCTAGGGCTTGGAAGATCTCAGCTGGAATCGTAGTCATTTCCACGCTTTATAATTTACCGCGGTACTGGGAGTACGATGTTGCACCAATCTGCGACACAAATACGCTTGAGATCAGAGGTTACGTACCAGTTGGAACAACATTAATTCAAAACCTTTACTACAATATAATCTATCGGTTTTTGGCGTACTTAATTTTGTACTTCGTCATTCCTCTCATTATGCTCATCGTGTTGAATATCTTGATTTATAGCAAGGTAGGTCATACTACCATAAGGAATGTCTGCCGTTAATTGTAAGAAACATCGACATCCATAATACTTACATTGTGGTTTGATACTTTCTTTCCAGGTACGAAGTGCCAATGAGCAGCGTCAGTCGCTATCTTCGTCCCAACGGCATGAAAACTCATTAGCTGTCATGCTGCTAGTTGTCGTTTGCGTATTCATAGTGTGCAATATCCTACCGTTAATTGAGAGTTTGATAATTGCTGGAATGGGCCTACAAGAGAGTATGGTCGAATTAGAAAGCTTAAGAAATTTCCTCGTCATCTTCAACTCGTCCGTTAACTTTGTAATTTACTGCTTTTACGGAGAAAAGTTTAGAGAAATATTCTTGGAAATGTTACCTGGATGGATTCGATGCTTTTGCTGTTGTTGTCCGAAACTGGATGAAAAGCAGCCATACTGGGCAGAGTCCTTTTCTGATGGTAAGTCGCAGCGAATGCCTATGACAGCTGTGGAAAAATCAATAAATGTTTGAAATTCTACTAAGTTTATTCTGGTTATTGTACAGGTTCTACCACACGACAAAGTCGACTGAGCCACTTTAAGGAGAGCTTAAAGTCACTACGGCAGATCGACATCCCAGAAATATTTATAACACATATTTAAGGTTCTTAGATGCGAACACCTTAAACCCATTCAGTACCGTTCTAGTCATCATCAACTCCAGCAATGCACCACGCGAGCTTTTATGATTTGCTATAACAGCGACTATCACTACCGCATCGCTTCTTAACTTTCTCATTTGGGACAGATGAAGATCGTTTTTTCAAATTTCGATGAGCTGAAAGAACAATTAGACTATAATTCAAGATCAGTGTGATGATACTCTAAGCAAGTAATGATAACTAAAATAATACTGATTTTACTACTGCTGGAATAAAGTCGTCGTCTGAATTTGCACAGCTCGATATAATTTTCTGGTTTGCAACGTTTCTTTATTTCCATCATCATGCCGGCTTTACCAGTACAAGTATCTTCGTTACAAGGAAAGGTTCAGTTGTGGAAAAATTGGCTACAGGACTGGCCATATCAAGCGTTTTTCGCCACATCTTCTTTTAATGACACTGTCCGGTTAAATACCATCTGAAACCAACAAAGACAATCATAAGAAAAGAATTTTGTGAATCATGCTTGGAGATACCCAAAATATAATTACCACCAACAGACCTTTTTAGGTGTGGTATCTGGATCTATTGAAAAGTAGCCGGTGCGCTCAAATTGATACTGAGTAAAGGGTGCCAACTGATTCAGCAGATACTTATCAGCCAGCGCTTCTTTTTCGGTAAGACTATTTGTGTTGCAATCTGACAAAAATCCATTTGGAACTTCCGTTTTATCCTCCGGATTCCTGTGCTTGAATCTTGAGTAAGTTTAAAAAAATGTTAAGCTACTAACGCCTTGCCTTTTCAAATGAGTCCAATTGTGTTTCTTAAGACGATTTTAAAATTTTGTCTTACAGCATGTCATACAGTCGGACGGTAATAGTGATTGGCATAGCGACCCAGTGTATGAATCCTTTTGGTTTCGCACTAGTTTTTACAGGAGAGCAAGACACTTCCAGCTCAGTTACAGTTCCACTCGAGTCTTTGACAACTTTTTCACAGGTTAGAACCAGTCCGGCATGTCTGAGCCCTACAGGTTGGTCGGCTGCGAAACGTTTGTAGCCTTTAGGAGCTTTCTGAAATGAACAAGAAAAGCAAATGGTTTGAAAAGCTTTGCATTTGAATCCTGTTCTTCAGTTTAAAAAATAATTTATTAGACTTTTACCTCTTGAAAATCATCCTTACTAATGTAGATAACGGCATCAAAGGCAACTTTATGGACTTTGTCAGGACTTTCGGACGGCGAACCCGCGAAATCTGGTATTTCTATTGAGTAGGCACCA
>VRMD01003824.1:0-10200 GCA_009872375.1 Sminthurides bifidus | reverse complement strand
ATTTGTGGTCCCTCACCCTGACTTTCTTCGACCGCGTAACTTTCTTTCCTGCTGTTTTTGTTTCCAATTAAACTAATAATAAGAAATGCGTAGTTATACCAAAATCAGTTGTGCTTTCACCACGAGCCAAGTTCAAAGTCAACAACCAATACTTAATCTCGCTCTCCAGTCAGATCTTCCGAAGGAGGAAATTGGAACAGTGTTATTAGTTAGTGCTTGCTTTGTTTTTGCCGCTGCAACCCTTCATCAAATTTTTTGATTAAATAGCCGTCAAATAAGCCCAGCCAAAGAATCACCAAAGATGTCCTGGAACCTGTGGAGATCCAGCGAGCTATTTCCATTCTTTGCCGTGCGGCGATTCATAATTGCATGAGCCGGCCAAGGATCCAGTGTCATAATTTTTCTCCATATTGGCTTCAGTTCTGACTTTTATGCATAGAAGTGTGAAAAAACACTATTATTAGGTGAATGAACTGAAAGTTCGGCTTTGAAAGAACTGGTTTAAGCAAGTAAGCAGCCACAACGATGTACACTCTCAGCATGCCTAATTTATCTTGCCACAGTTGAGTTCTTTGAGTGCAACGTTTTTTCCATAATGAGAAGATTTATGACTCGCGTAATTATTTTCTTGGGTCGGGTCAAGACTACATTATGAATCATAGTATGTACATGGCTAGAACATCTTCAATCAGCTCCTTATAGCCTTACCAAGCTAGCTTATCCTACAGCGATAATTTGGTATGACGAAAATTATTATGTACTAAAAAATTAAGCGTGGAGTTAAAAATCCCGTGTATTCATAACGGGATTAGCTTCAGGGTCAAATGAAAAGCAGAGCAACAGCTAAGTCTTACCATTAGTCGTTCTTACAGCGAGATAATACTTTCAAAGATCAAGCATGAGGTGTTACAAAGTGCTGGGCATCGTATCGTAACTTTGACGGATGCATTTCGTTAGGATTCGCAAAAGCGTGGAGGCATAATCTAATTTTGTCTATGATGTGTTTTTTATCCCGCAAATTTCCTTTTAATGTCCCTCCTGCGATACGTGTTGGCATTGGCAGTTCTCGTAGGGAAAAACGTTCTACAGATTTGCCGCACTGTGAGAAAGAAATCCAAAGCCGGAGCCTGATTTCTTTCTCCTAGTGATCTATTTCTTTAGAAAGTCGTAAAGACATCTCAAGAGCGTTTTTGGTTTCTGTCATCTTTAAATCGTGTTAGGAAAAATGGCCATTGCACTCACTGGGAGAAGTTGACAGAATACAGGGCGAACGAAACTTTGAATATGCACTTCCGATTGCGGACACAAGTACTGTTGCCTGTGCTCTTCCAAATCATTGCTCTTTGCNACGAAACTTTGAATATGCACTTCCGATTGCGGACACAAGTACTGTTGCCTGTGCTCTTCCAAATCATTGCTCTTTGCTCTTTGAAATTGGGATTTGCAATTCAGTAAGAGCAGGTACGAAAACCCGCTAACCCAGTACAAAATTAGATTTTGCGCCTGTCTCTCTGCTCCTTGAAAGAATGGCGAAATCCAATTAAAATCTGTGAAGCAAATTCTGGACTTAATAAGTTAAGTGCTGCATGAAAGTCTTGTGCGTTGAACCTCTTCTGTATGAAATTGTAACGATAACCCGTTGCTCTTGCATAATGTTTTCTCCATTATGTGAATGTGAACACATTCTACCTTCCTACTTGGTGCGTTACCACGCGCTTGATTACTGCGAGAGTTTTTCACGCCATGGCTCTAGTATTCCTAATAGAATGGAGAAAATGTACCAAGCAGTAAAACTTGAAACGGTACTTACGGACGAGGATGTTTGAAAGTAAATTAGGGGGTAAACAAAATATGACAACGAGTAGATCTGCAAAGGCCAGGTTCATGATGAATAAATTGGTAACGGTCCGCATCCGAGGGGAGCGCAAAACAACGATCACCACCAAGCTATTGCCAAAAAAGCCAATGATGAAAATTACGAAATAAGCGCATATTAGCACGATTGTCACTGGAAAGGAGTGGCGATATAGCTCTATTTCTTCCGTATCACTTAATGTTGACTTCCGCTCCACCAAACGTGAAGTTTATCGAGTCGTTTGCCATCTTCAAGTCACCTTAACAGCAGCGTAGCTGCAGTGCTCTTACGGACAGGTCAGTGTTTCCTGATCAAGTCTTCGAATTATTGTGGTCAGAAACTTGTGAAGCAACTTCATGATTAATGGAAACTCCATATTCACTTTTAATGCTGATCACCAAAAAGTTAGACACGGACAATCCTCAAATGCCATTTTGGCGATTGCCACCACTGATAGGAAAAATCGTAAGCTTATTGGAGAGCACAAGGATGACAATTCAAAATTTTTACGGCCAAAATGTGATCAAGTGGTGGATAACTGTGGAATAGTTTGTACACACGTGAGATCTTTCACGATACGTTGACGCAATAAAAGCACACACAGTATCCCGCGGCAGCTTTCACCCTTCATAATGAAGAGCTCGTCCGAGGTGCAGCAGGATTTTATCATCAAGTTGTGGGAAAAGCGAGACTTTTCTCTAACCGCTTCTCGCCTCTTTTACCCCACGCTTTCACTCATGTGAAGATACAGCGGTGGGAAAATGTGCTACTCTAATGCTTGACTCTTTGCTTACGCGTGCGTTCCTTTCCATATTTCGAGGAAGGCAGATTCATGCAAACAATCGCCATCACTACGGCAAAAATATTATAGTGGCATAAACTTTGTTAGACATGCACGAGTTTGGCTACGACTTCCTCCTCACATCATTATTTTAAATCCACCGAAGGTTCAATATATGCATTGTTAGACATAATGGACTGACTGCCTGATTGCACAACGAAAATTATTTACATTACATTTAGCCCTAAGTTTCACTTGCTGCAACCTAGTTTATGTGTAGATGCCGAGGATTGACAACAGTCGACAATTTTCAGTAATAAGTGGTTGATATCCCCAAATATGATATATTGTTTCAAAACATTGTAAACAAAAAATAGAAGTAAGGGATTGAATTTTCATAAAGATCTTTTTTCGAAGCATTGCGGTTCACCAAAAACTGACGGATGTGTCACCATTCACGAAAGCATAACATACTAAGTCCATAATATGCTGTGTTAACACCTTCCTTTCATGCCGGGCTTCGAACTCCAGAAGCAATTCGTCTATTTCGTTATCAAGATCTTCTGCATTGGCCAACTGGAATAGAATTGATTTTGATTAGTTTGGTTAGCCGATGAAGCATACTCAAGCACCAGCAATCTATATCGTCCGAACATATGGTCATTATGGATGCAGGTTTAACTTGACCGCGGCGCGGTGATTGCTTTCACAATGCAATATTATTTACTGAAGTACAAAATGCGAAAATCAGACTTACAGTGTTAACCAGCTCTGCAATTAAAAAGGCTCCGATTGTGGCTTCTTCATGGTTGTCTTGGATATCAATGTTGACAAGATGGAATGCTTCATTTTTCGGTGCCCACATTCCTCCATACAAAGAATTCTCAAGAACTGAGAAAATGAACATATTTTGAATCGGTTCAAGCAAATCTGTTATGTTTGCATCATTGGGTTACGGAAACTTACAGTCAAAAGCCTGATCATAAACACGCTCTTCACAAGTAATAATCAAATTAAAACGCTCGTTAGTGAGTTGGAACTTTTCTGGTCTCGGTTTGAGTCGTCTGTTTCTATCCAGCATATGCAGTAGTCCATTTTGAGTATACCTGGAAGGGTAAATACAGCAGTAAGTAAATGAAAGTCACGGAAAATCAAACAACAACCGTTTCAGATACCTATGACACCTAAAACGTAAATAATTTTGGGAAACTTTGCTATGGTTTCTTACATGTTTTTATCCTTTGATAATAAGTCCTGGTAAATAAAGTCATAAGTTGTCCCGAATTCATAAACGTTAGGCTTGTCAGGTGCGGATCCTGGCAACTTCACCTTGTCTCCAGTGCCATAGGATTTGACATTGTAGCCCTTTTTAGCCAAAAAAGCATGCGCTTCCATACTCCTGTTCATATTGCTGGAGCAGAGTACCGCAATCGTTAGGTCATCTGAGTGAGTTGGCTGACTGTTTGATGATCCTCTGGAACCACTGTTGTTCGCGTATCCTTGACCTCTTCCTGTCTCTCTATAATCCATTCCATAACCATCGCGCGACCCAGACTCCATGGCTAATTGTCAAGATCAAGCTCTAGAAAGTTGCATTCACCTCACACTGTAGTTAATGTTGAACATTTTATGTAAATGCAGGCTATCTTGTACATAAAGCGTGTTATAAAGTGTGTCTTAAAATTATGTGTCATTTTAGTACGTAACTTACCGTGACGCATAAGGTAAGAGAGATGATTATCCCAATTTGTACATCAATAAAACCTTTTCAACATAGGTTTAACATCAAGAATCAAAACTATTGGCAGCTAATTTTATAACTCAATGAATCCGGATACAAAATTATATATACCTTCAGTTAAAAGATTTTTCTCCGCGACGTATATATACTTAATCTCGCTATTTTTTTAGGTGCATTTTGAATTTCTTTAACTTTTCGCGCTCCAACAGCAGTTTCTTTTTTCCCGCTGTACCATCTCAGCGCGTCTCAATGGCGTCATGATCATAGATACCAACATAAGGAAATGCAACACCTTTCCGCGGTCGTACTCAATCTAAGTAGATAGAAGAATCTGCATCTCAAACTGGCTTAGTTTAGATAGACGCGTTCATTGCCGCAAGACCTCACTAGTGCAGTGAGGACAGGGAAGGGAAAACTCTCTGCATAATAGGAATAGGCATACGATCTCTATCGCCTGGTAAACATATACTACATCTCCGCGTATATTTACATTTTAGTTTTAAGACACACATTAAACGGACGACCGCCTTAAAATTTCTATGATTTACGAAAAGTGGAAGGCGCTGACTTATTCCTTTCAAAAAGTTTAACTTGTAAAAAAACTAATTATTATCTATTTACTCACACGGAAACTTCAAAATGATAGCTACATTTAATTTCATTCAAAGCTGAAGAGAAAGAAATTCCGGTTGGTGTGCTCATGAACATTTACTCTCTGAAAGTGTGTTAACTTCGATGATCAGGAAATAAACATACGAGTATTATTGCAATTCTGCACTCAGTGACTGATATTCTAGATTCAACATAATTACCAATTCATTAGTTTTTAATTGGCCGCGGCTCTAAATTCACGAAATAAAAATTTATTGAAGGTAAGGTGAGAAATGCCAAGGAAGCCCCTTGAGTACTTAAGAAAGCTGTGACGTATGTGCTTCACTTAATATAATTTGTTATAGGAGTCATTCTATACTTTATAATTGTTTTGCAGTAGCCATGAAATTACGTCAAAATCCCAAAAAAACTGAGAAGGCGCTGGACTCACCAGCTTCGATTCCAGCAACACCACCCAAATTACAACCGCAAACGAAGTTGATATGCTTTATAATTGTTTTGCAGTAGCCATGAAATTACGTCAAAATCCCAAAAAAACTGAGAAGGCGCTGGACTCACCAGCTTCGATTCCAGCAACACCACCCAAATTACAACCGCAGACGAAGTTGACAAGGCGAAATTCTAGTGGGCCGTCAACCTCTTTAGGTCGTCCTAGTAGACACTCGACTAAGGCGGGCTCGGTTGAAGAAAATGCGAAAGATACTTCACCCTCGAGGGTAAAGGATAAACCACCTACTCTGGTTTCAGCTGTCAAGAGCTTGCCGAGTGTCAGTAAACAAGATAAACCTGGCAATGAATCTGGAGATGCGGAGAAACGTAAAACTAGAAGGACGGAAGAAAGCCAACAAGTTAAAGAACCGGATAGTTCTGATAATAAAGCTACCGAAGTTACAGAAAAATCAGAAAAGGTACCGGATGCAGCTCAAGGCACCGCAGAAAAGGTTGATGCCTCTGCAAAACCATCCACAAGATCAAGGTTATCAAAGGTGGGTACTAGTAACATTACTGAGAGGAGAACCCCTGTGCCAAATCCAGCATTGGCACTAAGTAAGATGGAAGATGTGGCCAAATTAATCGTCAAAGATGCTTCAAGAAGAGAGCCTTTCCAAGAAAAAATAAGCGTGAAAAAACCAGAAGCAGAGCCTGAGAAAACAGCCAGTTAGTTCACCATGTTTCACTAACAATTCTAGTTAAGTGTGATCATAATTATATTGGAAATAACACTTAAATTATCTATTCAATTGAATCTTGGCAGGTCGGCTGGTGAAAAAAGTCGAGAAAACTACGCCAGTTCAACAAAAACGCAAAGCGTCCGAACCGGAAGAAACTTCCATTGCATCAAAGCGATTACGTGTATCCCGTTTAAAGAATAAAGAAGATGCAGACAGTGGTACAGAAGCTGGAGATGAAAAAGCGTTTGAACGGTTTTACTCTAAAGTGAAAAATATGTGCGCCGTGTCGGAAAAATGGAATTTCAGTGGCGTTACGTGGGATCAAAGTAAAAATATACGGACTTTCGCAGTTTCAGAAGTTGATATCAGCTCAAATGGCAACATGAGACTCCGCAGAAGTGTGCAGGTAAGTGTGCAATTTCTTGTTCTTCGATTTGATTTGATTTGATTTTATCTTATAAAGTTTTGCACTATTACATTAGTGTTTTGGTTCAGGTATTCGATAATAAGACGGTACGCGTTGTAATAGAAGGGTCTGAAATGACAAAGCATTTTCTTCCTGCTGGTACCGTTGAAAGTGCAAATGACGTATCGCAGTTGATTCACAAAGTTGCAACATCTAAAATTTGTGCTGGAATCAAAAATTTTGGCACAACCGACAAGGTTTACTTTCCACATTGTGTCCTGCGAGGAGAATCGTACTTTGCGCCAGAATGTCCAATTGTTATTGATGGTGGAATCGTTGGACCCCTTTGCGCTCATTGCTGTCGATTGAAAAACATGATTCAAAGACGAAATGTTAAGGAAACCAGCTTGCTATATTCGAAGTTTAGCAGGTAAGACGACGCGGTTCACTGAACCAGAATTCGTATGTATGCGAAAATTTAAAATCAAAATGTTCATTTTCTTTTTTAACAGAGCTCCCGTCAAAAACGTAAGAAGTGGATTTGGTAAGCAGCTGTATAGCATGCTGACTGATATGGTTGAATCTTCTTCTTTGGAAGCAAGAAAAGAAAGGAAAAAGTTGAAGCGAATGGTGTCGACACGAGAATTTCCGTAAGAATGGGTTTAACTCAGAATATTTCATTTACGAGACATCTTTATTGAAGTGGTGATAGGATGTTTTATTATTATACAGTAGCAGTCATCCTGAAATAATTCGACTGTCCAAACCGTTTGCTTCCAACAATGGACAACAAGACGTAATGACGATCAACGTTTTGCCAAACCAACGTGGATCCTACAAGGTTTGTAGTTCATTTATTTAAAATTTCAGGGATCATTTTTAGTCTTTGAAAATCACGGAAGTGACATCTTTTTTTTCTTAGGTTGGGAGAGAAGGAGGAATGACTACTACTATTACAGGCGGAAATCTTTTGACTCCAAGTAAGATTCTATAATTTCTGGTTCAATAACTGGATCTCATTTACACAAGATAGTTCATGAAAATGTTGTGTTGCTTCAGGTGAAATGCAAATGGTCGAGCAACTAGTTCTACAAGAGGGTGGTGACGTTGGAAACGTGATCATACAGAACAGCAGCGAGTTCACGCTTGCCGAAGGTCAAGAGTATGAGTTGATTGGAGAAACCGATTCATCTAATCCGATTCAAGTTCTTGAAGTATTGAAAGAGGATAACGAAGAAAACAATACTATCGAAATCATTGAAGTTGATGACCAAACACTCGCACAGCTGACTCAGCAAAATATGGGAAATTTTATCATTCAAGAGCCATCCGCGGGATTTGAGGTGCAAGAAATCGATGCAAATGATCCAAATTTCCGGCATCTTGTAAAAGCCTTGAACCCCGGCTCGGTAGTATACCAGACTTAGCCAGTTGCTTGTAGTTGTAAGACTTAACATTAATATCATAGAAAAAAGCATCTTTTGAAGATTTAAAACTTGAAAAAATTAATGGCCAAGCAAATTCAGTAGGTGCAAATTGCCTTATATGTTGGACATACTTTGTTTTCATCACTAGTTCTTGTTAGTGTTTTTAGAGTTGTTGAAGGAGTTCAATAATAGCTCATTAGCATTGTAGGGATGCTGCTGATGGCGCGTGTGTTGTAATTAAGAACTGCGCATTGTGAAAAGTTCTTGAAACTGCAATGTTTTTTTTCATTTCAAAAATATAGTTATAATTCGAATGAATAGATTGTTAGGTTTCAAAAGTACATTATCAGTGCTCAGCACTGTTTCTTTACAAACAAAGTTTTACTTTCCCATATTTCTTTTCATGGATTCATCTCGAGCTAGCTCTAATTATAACAGGAAATGTAAATATGAAGTGAACACGCATAAGATGTTTCTTTTTATCGTTACGTTTCGAAAAATGTACATAGGTTTTGGTTGACACTATTAAAATTTGTTTCATTAAAGTTTAATTTTGCTTTCTCGAATCATACCAAGTTTCCGTTATTACATGAGTAGAACACGGTAAAATTTTTTTCCAAGTCTTTCGGAACAACTCCAAACTGCCTGGCAGCAATCAATGCTGCTCCTGTAGAGGCTGGGACAGTCAATGAAACTAGCGAAAAGTTTTGCATGCGTGGCGTTTGTGCCGTTGGACAATCCCAAGTGGTATTCAAAGCCAGGCTGCAAGTACTTCCATGATTTCCATACTGACCCAGTGCAAACGATTAGAAGACCATGCGGTCCATCGTAAAGCTCCTGTCAATTTTAGTCAATCACTTGTTCTTAAATGGTTCAGTTGCCTTCTTTCAAAACGTTTGCTCGTAAAATTACCGGTTGGATGTCCTTTTTCACAGCAAGAATGTGTTTTGCGAGCTCTTCGCCACACATATAAAATAGATGTCGGCAAAGCTTATCCCCGTTTTGAGCTCCTTCGGATAGTTTTATTGTTAAGCTTGCGTAAAATGGCTTGTTGAAAGATCCGTGACTATGAGCCAATAGCCCAAACCTACGGAGAGAAACTCATCAAGGTCCACAGAGAACACCAAACCATCGACTAACTTCCTCCAAATCATTTTTCTTTTCTAACCGTCAAGATATGTTGCCCGTACGCAAGATAAAATTTGAATGAGCAAGAGTAAATTTACCTGTCTTCAACATCAAAATGTGTGCGAATAGCTTCCCAGACATATGTTGTGTCATATGGAGGAGCTTCATAATTATCCTGTTCCAGCATGCAAATTTTTACTGCCTTGTACGCTATCCAATAGGCTATAAAAAATCAATTTTAATGGCAGTTGAATTACGACTAAAACGCTTGTCAAGGTGAAGGTTTTTGATTGTCAGATCTTTTTACCTGATCCCTCATCTCCAAGCATGTATCCCCATCCGCCGCATCGGCCTGTGCTTCCGTCGGGATTAACTAACAGACAGTTTGAACCAGTGCCAGAAATCAGAACGATGCCACCTGAAAGTTGTTATTGACATGTCTGATAGATCGGCTGTGCTAAATCTGGCTATCTCTTTCAGGCGTAGTATGTGTGTTTGGAATCCTTTGAATAATTCTCACCTTTATCACTAGCAGCGGTAATGGGGCTAACTGTATCGGACGCAACGACTACATTCTGGACCTGAGGTAGTTTTGCCTGCATGATTCTCTTGAGCTCTTGATTCGTTTTTTCATCTTCACATCCACTCAGGCATAATCCCTGAAACATGAATTATGAACTGGAATTCACCATCGGTCTGCTGCATTAGCCTTGAGCTTAACTTTGAAGTTTACGTAACACTTTGGGCATCTGGCAGTGCCTCAAAACAAATTCTTTCATTGCTAGCCATTACGGATATAGGAAATGTATCCCTCTGTTTGCTTACAATGCCGACAAGGGCGCTTTCATCGCTGACTCCACTTTGCTTTAGTGCTTTCTTAATTATGGAAGCTAAGAGTTTACAACATTCTTCCTCTCCCAATAGCTGTAGAAGAAAAAACAGTTACTTCAGCATATCATCGTTCATCTTTTCACAAATGCATGACCATCTAAATAAGTTACATCGTCAATGCGCAGTTAAAATGAAGCTGACAAGCTTTGATGATATCAGATTGACATACCCAGTGATTAGTTGCAGG
>VRMD01003823.1:0-10200 GCA_009872375.1 Sminthurides bifidus | reverse complement strand
TATGCCATGGATTGCATGCGAACGTCAGCCAAGAAATAAATATTAGGTAATCCCAAGCCTTTTCATTACGTGCTCCATGAGTTTTTCATTTAACGTGACTCGTGTCGTCCACTTGCCCACTTCCTCAGCTCCTGCTTCCAAACAGCATTTCCTTCTTATGAGCTGGAAAAGTTTTCAAAACCGATGTTGAATTTTGATACAGCTCCGGTACTTGTTCGGCATTGTGCAATAGTGCACGATCAAGAGGCAGGAATGCATGTAAATCAAACATGGGAAGACTTGAAGAAGCCCTCCTTTCTCATGGATTTCACTTGAGACAAGAATGAGATAATCAAGAAAATGCAGATGTGGGCGGGAAAGATAACGACAAGTGAGAATAACACTCGTCCTCCTCCTACATGATCGTGGTATAGTGGAATGAGATGGTTGAAGATCGGAAGGGGGGAGGAAAGATCCCTCGCGGAATTATTCATGAAAGTTACTTCATCTTCACCGGAAATGGCAATGTCAAGCATAAAAACAAATCTCACACTCACTCAACTATGACTTATTTCATCTCCTACCTAGTCAACCAATTTATAACCGATTCCACGCCGGCGAAACTTACTATCTCACGCCAGCCTTTTTCCCATGCTTCATTACTTGTACCAACTCGGTCTATTGGGCTACGGGCTGCAGGTAGTGGGCTGGAGCGGTGCTAGAGGCTGCTGGGACTTGTTGCTTTAACAACATTTCACGAGCCAAGCCGCAAACCATAAAGAGTCTGTGACTTTGTCAAAAAGGAGCTGATGAAAAAACAAAAGGTTTTTACAGCGTGTGAGTAACGTCGTACTGTGCACTGAATGCGATTTTGGAAAAAAGTTTTCAAACAAGTGCACGCTAAGTGCAAAGCCTGTGAGGTGAAAAATGGCGATAAAAAACCGAGGATCAGATCGTATGATGGCAAAATGGATGTGAAAGTGAGATAAAATTGATGGAAGGAGGTTCTTATGCCTCCTGTATGCACTTTTGATTGCAGCGAAAGCTGACGTATCATTTACTCGGTTGCTATTTCTGTCGCTTTCATCCGCACTGATTGGAACGTAATTGAGATGCTCATCCTCTTATGGGTATTTACGGCAAATCTTTTGGATTAACCTCATGTTCGATCATTTGGTATGTTCAAGGTAAGGGATTTTGCCACTGATAGTAGTAATTGCGTGGATTTTAATGGCTAACCTTGAATCCAGGACGTGCATACGCTAAGCTGAGGCACGTCTTTTCAGGAGGATCATGTTCTAATTGACCTGATCTGGAATGAGGGGCAATCAACGAATCAACCTTGCTTCTTGGTCGTATCTGTTACATGTGGTATAGCCACTCAGAAGCTTGTGGCACTTCTTCATGCTTAAATCGGGAACGGTATGACGTCTTTGCCGTGTTCTGAGGTGGGCCAGTGTTACATCAGAGCGTTTTCTTTGGTTTTGAAATGGTCTTGAAAGTGCGGAGTAGGAATGCATGGAATCGTGTGATCAATCTTACATGTCTTATGTAATTGCACATGCATTTCATCATTTGATCTGTTAATATGTCGATAATTTGTCACAGCGTAGCGTACATAAAGTTCGCTTTCTGAGAAATAACGGGGAATGTAGGTCATAGCTTAGATCAAAGAAAGTTCCATGCCGTTTTCAACGGAGGAGGAACAAAGTCAGGTAGGAATGAAAATAGATCCACTTTCGCCATCATCAAATGGTAAGAACAGTGTACCTGTCTGTATCTGAACAGTGTTGCAATCGAAACGGAACCCTGACTTTGAACTAGTACTAGTTTCGGCGTATTTCATAAATGGCTCGTTACGTCATGACAGACTTTTTATGGCAGTGATAGCTAACTAATTAGTATAACTAGCTTTGATTTTTATGATGTAAAGAGCAGGTGTAAAATTTACGTTATTCTTAAACAAAAGTTGCAGCCGGTGTATCCCTTTCCGAAGACAGAGGTGACAATTGCAGATTTGTGCATAATTACACTAAAATTTAATATGCAATTTAGTATTTCGATTAGGTAGCTCGCTTTGAACCAAACCTTTTCAAGTAACTTCTACCACCTAGTGGGCTACAAGGTTTTCATCGTTGAATTTTCCAGTACTTCTAGTTTTTTCTCAAAGCTTCATCAACTCGTAAAGAAATCCGTAAAGGAACTTTTTCGCAGTATACATCCCGGCCTTCTGCGAACGATTTTCTAGACGAAAAGGAAAGTCGACTAACGTAACTTTTGATCTAGAACGATGACGATGACAAGAAGTTGATGAGGTCGTTGTATCCTCAGGTTTTTGGGGTCAATTCAATTTGTATTTCGCCATCTGTTTTTAGAGTGTCGTAGTATGATTGCTTATTTCTCATTAAAAGCACAAGTAGGTTTTCCAGCCTTGTAAAATGCAAAGGGCAAAAACAACCTTTCCACTCCCAGTAACTATGTCACAAGTATTTATTTTGCGGAAATGAGCCTGTTACAAAATAATCTTTCTAGAAAGAATCCGATGAGTTTCTACGCAACGTAAATCAATCAGCAGCCATTAATTCTCTGACACTACTGTATATGCTTCACTGAATCAGGTTTACGAGACGTTCTAGGCCTGGATCTACACTACCGGAAACAATCCTTTCCAAGATGTTTACACAGGAAAGTGTTAGGAAAGAGAGAGTGCAAACAACGTTAATGAATGTTTATTTTCCTAGAGGACAGGATCACAGCAGGACATGATGCTGGCCTGTTCATCAGATACCGTTACCTTTCAATCAATGAGTGTGAAGGAAGCAGGTGTGTAAGAAGGATGAACATCTTACTTGCTCATCGGCTCTTGCAGGTAGCTCTTATGTACATAATGTACATGTTCTAGGCCCTATTGTAGGTGGTCACTAGTGTAGCCTAAGCATGTTTGAATGGAGAAGGTTTTAACAATGCTATCTCCTTCTGAAGTACATGATGGAGGCAATTGCAGATGACTTAATCGGGTCGCTGTATAAGCATTGCCACAAATAGACTCCTATTTTTCTTTTTTTTTTTGCAAAACTCCAAGTGTAAGAAAGGAATTAGTACTCAGTAATTAATTAGACCGTTTCTGTCGCATGAGGACAAAAATCCTTGTTCCACATCAGCCACACCTGTGCACAACGTCGGCATTTAAAACTTTTCGCCAAACTTTCTAGTTCATCAAAGAAACATTTGTCACCACAAGCCCGTTGATCAGCCATCAAAACCTTGATTGTACCTCATCCCATATTCAATCAGAAGTTCTCTCTTGCATTACAAGTTCCGTCATCCTGCTTTGTCTCCATGACCCAAAATATTCAATCCTATTGCTCCCAATTCAGACTCCATGATCCTCCTCCTCAGATTCGCCAATTCCTACTTCCGGCACTGGGGCAACTGTTTTTGCTAAATTTGACACATCTCAATCCAGAGATGAATTGCCAGTAACGTGCTTTCACCTCCCTGTCATCCCGATCTTGCTTCGCCATTCCATCTTCATCTCCCATCTCAGTCTCGGGCTGTGGCCCACATTCCGATACCAGCCTTTGTTTGCACACCAAATCTGTGAACAAACTTCACTAACTTTTGTTACCTTAACTAAGTGTTCGGTTGTGAAAAGAGAAATAATAGCGTAGCAAAATCGGAACCAAAATGGGGTCATTCGAGCACTAGGATATTCACCTCACTCTCATTCCCATAGCCATCTCACCACTTGAATTTGACAGATGGAGGAAAGGCTTTTAATATTGCGATTTTGCACCAGGAAAGGCATTACTGACACGCTTTTGCCGAAAAATGTTCAACTTTTTCTTTTCTTCTATAATNTGACAGATGGAGGAAAGGCTTTTAATATTGCGATTTTGCACCAGGAAAGGCATTACTGACACGCTTTTGCCGAAAAATGTTCAACTTTTTCTTTTCTTCTATAATATAACCTCTTACCTTTTGGATGAATTCCGTCTTCCACATCCCAGGCTCGTAAATCCGTGTTGTGGAAGCGCAGTTTCTCATCTCAATCTCCAGTACTATGCATGCTTTGCACCCATCTGTCTGGATCTGTCAAAGTGTTTTAGTTATACCTCCGTAATCATCACCTTTCCCCTTCCGTATCATCGTCATAAGTGGGATGGAAACACATTGTCTTGTAGGGTTTCGTGTCTTGTGGATTGGCATGGCTGTGATGCATGTTTGCGGATCTGGGCTTGGAATCTGGGGGGAAATCAGGTCACTTGAAAACAAATCCGTACATAGTGGGAAATCTCCTTTTCTTTTCCAATCACGCTATCCAGAAGTTGAAAAGGAAATCCATCTTTCCCTCATTCATTCTTTATTTTTTATGCCGAAATCTCCTTCTTTCTTCAGGGCAGTCAACCGCTACTCCACTTCAGCCTTCCTTCAACCACCTATACAAAGTCTGTAGGCAATGAATGAACGGACAGACAGCTTAGTCCATTTCCTACAGGCCTAGTTTCTTCTTCAAGAAAGTCTTTTCAGTCCTGATAGCAAAACCGTTTAACCGGGCTAAAGTATCCCGGTGTGGAAACTAGGCTCTCTGGATGCACCTGCCACTACTGAAACAAATCACCGCCAGAGCAACATTATATCTTCTACAGGGGTATAACTTTCACCACAGGAAGCCTGCACCTGTCACAGAGTCCATTCTTAGGTTCCGTACCGTAGTGCACTCAGTTCCAGCTTTTCTCTCCACCTACACAAGACGAGGATTGGCTTTCATGTTTTCTTTCCCGAAAGCGCTCCAGGCTGTCCATAATTGTGTTACGAGTTGTAACTTACGAGTTACATAAGGCCAAAGGCTGGGACGGAAATCATCTTGAGTTGAAAGAGTGTACCTCAACCTATGCTATGGAAAGGAATGTGAAGGAGCCATGTAAACTTTCTCCTATGCATTAGCCAAGTTTGTCCGTGTGTAAAGATAAGATATCGTTTATCTAACTCCTCCACTTTTTCTTCTATCCTCTCTCCCTCCAACTTTCTCCACTTGGTTTACTCAAGTGGTTGAGCCCCACTTAAAGAAGCTGTGCCGTGGTATTGGAGGAGAAAGCTGTTTTTTCCATCTCCACGAACCATAGGTCTTCAATCATTTCTTTGACTGGGCTCATCCATCCTGGGGCGATACAATCGAAATTCACTACTGACACCCTGTGCTGATTTCCAACCGGAAGAGATTTCCTTGGTTAAAAAAACGCTTTGACTCCCCCTGTGTAAATGTAGCATGCAGCCAGCGGATTTATCGCCATTAGAAAAACTTGTAAGAATGTAGGTCAGTAATGTCTTCGCCCCTTGCGCCCTTTTGTCAAAGTTCCAAACCCGGAACAGGACTACTTATCTGGTGTAATTCTCCGGTCCCCACTTCCTTATTCTGGAAGACGCGTGACTTACTTCCTCTCGGCACACGACCGGCTTAATGTACCGGTTAATGCGTTCTGTTTCGGGCTTTCATCAAGGGAGGTCAGTTGAAACTGTGGTTTTGGGGGATTCCTTCACCCGTCGGTGATTTTTTTGGGGAAACACACTTACTATTTTTAGAAAAAAGATCTTCAAGTCATGTAGCATAGGATGAAAATGGGGGAAACTCGACACAAGTCGAGGCCTGCAGGCAGTTTGTAGGCTTAAGATGCGGTGAAAGACGCAATCGGGCAATTATCACTTGAAAAAAAGTACTTCCTAAGGGTTGTAAGGATATCAGTCACGCGTAGTGCAACAACCTGGTAAAGCACAGCGTAAAAAAGCGGTACACAAAATTAAGTAAAAATGTTTCATTCACAAAAGCCTTTATCCCGGAATCTGGATAAAAGGATGGAGAAAGGTCGTCTTTTTACCGCTTTTTATTACAGAAGTGGAGTGTGTGTGCGCACAATTCCCCGGATTGAGATTTATTTTACCCTTAAAATAGCTCCCCTTCGGCAATAAGAAAAAGGATAAGGAGAATGCTCCGAGGCATAACGCAGTACTACTGGAAGGCACGTGTATTTGCCTTGTTACCGTAATAAGTCTTAACGGAAAGCTTTTTTATGTCCTGGATTCAGGCTTACCGCAGATAAGATTTATGAATCGGGAGGCAATTTGCGCTGGGTTTTTGCAAAGGTTTTTGAAATATGGCGCAATTGAATGCAAAATGAAACACGTCGTTTGTCTTCATTTTTTCCTTGCAAGTTTCAAAATTGAAACATGGTCTGGAATGTATATCTTGCAATGTGCAAATCGCCATAATCCTAAAATTACAGCTTGAAGATTGCCAACCAAGCCAAGAACAGGAATCCAGCCGTCGTTTCAAATTCCGAAATTTGGAAGTTGCAGCGGCTCTTTGCTTGGAGGCTTTTGCCGAAAAGAAGGTGGAACAAGAATTTTGGCGGGATACTCACCTTTATGCCATGAATGCAATGGCATGTCGTCTTGGACCGTCTGCTGGAAAGAAGCCCGACTCCCTTAAAATTTTATGCATTCTCACCCGTGTCTTACCTCACCCCAGCCAATTGTCCCGCACCAGGGTGACCTAAATCCGAAGCGGGTAATGAACAATAGCATAAACAATTCCCGCGTCTTCTCCCCCTGGCTATCCCAACTATTAAGACGGGACTTTAGCCGAGCTGACGTGTGGAATTAGGAAGTGTCATTGGTGATTTTTTTCCTCGAGGGGGGAAAAAGCTAAAGAGGAACCGTGTCCAAGATCGGAAGAACGGAAGGAAGAAAAGATGATAAGGCTGAGAGATAAAGGACGAGATGCTTACCGGGCCTAAAATTAACTTTCCCCCTTCTGCCTTTTGGTAATTTTACCTTTCGTACAGAGAAAAGCGTGAAACACACGTAGCAAAGGTAGGGAGGGGTAACGTCACGGGTAACGTTAAAGAAACAGAAGCCGATCAGCTGACCAGGTAATGGCATGAAGGCAGTGCGCAGTAGCATGGTACTTTATTACAGGACCGGAGGTTGTGTGGGAACGACTTGAGTTGTCCCTTGAAGAGTGCGTGCTCAAGACCCTGTCTCGGATTCGAATTCAATAAAATGTTCCACATGGGATAAATAATGTGATGTGTGGTTGCTGATTATTATTATGTATTGTTGCGGGTCGCTGGGCTCCCTGAGAAAATGCGATATTCCCACACACGAGAGCGAAGGACGGAAGAAGGGACAGAGAGCTAACAAGAAGGGGAGATGATCTCCCCTCTTCCTATTTCCAGCCGTTCTGTTTTTGGTAACTTGCCGTACACTTATAATGGATGAACATATGGCTGTTCCGATTCCGTTTTTAGATCCCTTGGTCCTTCAACGTGAGCCCTTTGCTTGGGATCCGCATCGGAGTTTCCGAAGTATGTACCCACAGTGTAGTAGGTGCCCTTACACTTACTGAATTCAGGGCTAAGGTGATCTCCTCGATCATCAGTTCTTCCTTACGTTTCTTTCATTGACCTTTTCTTCTGTGATATGATCCTTCTCCTAGGTTCAATTGAAAGGAACCCTTGAGGGAGACTAAGAATGGGGAAGTACACGGACCCTGCGTAGTGCTTACCTTTGTTTGCTGTAGAATTACACCTGTCGGTGCGCTTCTATTCAGGGATTGTTAACTTACAGTTCTTTCTTTGGGAGCGTGATGCTGAGATGTGATGAAAACAAGCGCAAAAAATAAAATAAAGCCTGATTTTGTAGAATCTGCTACTCCGTTTGAAACGGTGGGTCGTGTCTGTTGGTATAAACGTTTCGGACCTGGTGCAAAAGTTTTAGCGAGCAGAAGGGAGCCGCTAAAAGATAAGTTGTGATGAAACCACCCAGATTTTCATTGTCCCGGAACCCTGTGAATCTTTTTAGGTCGGAATCAGTTCACGGAAACTTACAATCCAAAGACACTCAAGTTGCATTCGGTTGACACATGCAGACTGGAGAAAATGGCACTCAGCGGTATGGCAAACAGTCGGCAGATTTACAAACTTTTAGCATGCTGTGACGGTGAGAGTCAGTGCTTTGCTTTACCGCCCAGGAGATCCGAAGATGTTCTTTTGGAATTTGATGAGATGAAAATAGTGCAGCATATGGCGCCGTACTTATTGCGGTTTCTTGGGAAAAGATAAACTGAAACTATCTTATGGGATTAGCATAACCTGGGTAGCCTGAATAGCCGGGGTTTTGTTCCACTGTCCTTTCAATTAAGAAACGGAGGTGAAAAGAGACCGCTCTCACGTGGAACTTCGTGTGAGTTCGCGTTTCAAAGATGCGCGAAAATCTTCGCTGGCTTTACTCTTTCACTGCATTGAAAATGCATACATGGGAAAATTCTAGATTCACGTTTCCGGCGCACTGCTTGGATTCCTAGGAGTAGCTAAGCGTGAAATGCCCAGGTGTGACGTCAAATGAGACTTTTAAGTGTGTTGCGGATTCCAAATTCCAAATCACGAAATTGGTGCATGGGAGATTGAGAAAGCCAACGATTCGTGCATTGAAAATGCATACATGGGAAAATTCTAGATTCACGTTTCCGGCGCAAGGCTTGGATTCCTAAGAGTAGCTAAGCGTGAAATGCCCAGGTGTGACGTCAAATGAGACTTTTAAGTGTGTTGCGGATTCCAAATTCCAAATCACGAAATTGGTGCATGGGAGATTGAGAAAGCCAACGATTCGGAATGATGTAAGTCTTTGGTTTCCTTTGGTAACGAGCGCTGAAAGTATCTGCTCTTTTAACAACTTCGAAGGGTGCAAGACGTAACTGAGATTTTTTGCAAGTTGCGCCCCATTTAATTTTTCCGGTTTCCAATTCCGCATAAACCCGGCAAAAGTTTGGCATAATGAAGCTGATTCGATTACATAAACCTGGTGCTTCATAATTCAATCACCATGGTGATGTAATCTTATTTTTGCATCAAGGTCAAAGAGGACTTTTTTAGTTGGAAACATAGTGTCGAACGTTCTCGACAAGTGGCTTGACATTTCTGGAACTATCGTGAGAAAATCCCGCTGGTTTATAAAGATACACAGGTGTGTATGCATGCTTGCCTTGAGTTTTCAGATGCATGGAATCTTCCAACGCACCGTTCCGTTCCGGTATTCAACAGGTAGGCGGATCCGCATCCGGATTCTTATTACCGTGCCCGTGGTGCAACTCACGTCTTCCTTGTCCGTGACAGATCCCGGTTTCTTTTTGCAGGTTTTCTTTAAAGTCCTCATCAGTTCAACCTGTGGACGTCTTAAAAAGCTTTGTTTGATTTCCGTATGCCGTCACCGACTGAAATACTACGATTGAATGTATGACTGCCTTTTCCAGTCGGAATACTGTAATAGAGTGATGTTACAGGATCGAGAATACACACAGAGTCTGGTCTCTAGATGATTCAAAACCTCGAGCCTTGTGAACTGTCAAGCGTGAAATTCACTGTATGCGTACGCAATTGTTTCAGGATCGGGTCCATTGATTCTGCGGTGTCTAAGTGTCTACAGAGGCCGTGTGACCGTGTCAGCCTCACATTATCCGCCATTGTTCCGCCCATTCACCGTAGTAAAGGAAGATGAGAAAAGGATGAATGGACAGATGAATGACCCGATTTCATAACCTGCTCCGGCCTTCATTACATTACACTGTGTTCTTAATTCTTTGGGCCTGATTGTATCTCTTCCTGGTCCTGATGCTGCAATATCCTGGTCCTGAGCTTCAGATCGGGTCAAAGATCCTATCTGGTCTAAGAAAAGGCCTGGATTTCCAATCGTTTAACATCCAAAGGGACAAAGTCGACTGCAAGTCTCTCGTGGGTACTATGTTCTGGGGCTGGCCCTTGAATAAAACCTTTTAATGGTTTCGAAGTAATGATACGCTTTTACACTTGTAAATGTTTCCAGTCCGAAACATGGAATCACCGACATTAGAACTGTACTGTTTCCTTGCTAGACCTCCGGAAACCTCATTTCTTCAATTTACAAGGGGTGAAGAGGTCAAAGGACCTTGGATAAAACAGACCCTTAAAGAAAATATGTAGCTTAGTGCATCAGAGGCAACCTCGTAGTAAATGTACTTCCCTCTAAGAACTACTCAAGCATCCTATTTCAATATCCGTAATGTTTTAAGTTTCATTCATATTTTCTGAGCCCCTCCTCCTAGACCTCTTGGCCTTGCCCAGAACCTGCTCGAGATTTCAGGTGCACTTGGTTCCCTTACGGGATGCGCTGCCAAGTGTCCAAGGATTG